>DVQP01000354.1:0-24407 GCA_018231745.1 Danaus eresimus
TGCAATACTTACTTAGAACTTATACTATAATTGACATACATATTGATTATTTTCAATATTTTATTTAAAAACAAATAATTATATTGTTCCATTTTACACACATTTGTATATTAAATACTTATCAGAGCCCTCTAGCGTCGAATAGAAGAAGTCCTTGTATACATTTCTTCGGTAAATAGATTTATTTTACCATCAAAAGATGGCGTTTGCGTAAATAATTTATAGGGTAATCAAAGATTTTATACAGAAAGGAGACAATAATGCTAAACAATACAATAATTACAATACAATATAACGTGTAGAAATAAAAAAAAAATATATTAGTTGTCTGCTAGATGGCGTTATAAATTGAAAAATTGTGGTAAAACAGCTATGACAATCATACTTTTCGAGCTTAAAAATGGAGGTTGATGAGTATCTTTGCATCATATTGAAATGAATGACTTATTGTTCAAGTGACGGTTGAAGGCTTACAACAGACTATATAAATAAAGACATCAGATTTATGGAACATTTTAATAAGTAGCTTGTAATCGAAAGATAAAATAATTCAATGCTTATATATCATGATTTAATTTATGACAAACATCTCTCTTAAACTTATTTAAATCAAACAAATATAATAATTATGCAATATCGATGCAATTTTCAATGTGAATTAATTTCTTAAACAAAATACTCCTTTTACCAATAGGTCATGGCGCGAAAACATTAAACTAGTGAACACAGAAAGGATTAAAATCGAGAATGTCGATTACCACACCGACTTCACGATTACTAACGCGGTACGTCGGGACACCGGCAAGTACACGCTGAGGGCTGAGAACTGCAACGGTTTTGACGTAGAAACTGTTGAGTTAACCGTCCTTAGCAAACCAAGCTCCCCTAAAGGTAAGTCACTCAGCTACATTCACAGATAAGGTTTGCAACGGAGATTTAAAACGAAACATATTTTTATACATAGAAAATAACTATAGTATCGTTAATTTTATTATAAAATTAATTAGATATTTAAACGTTTCTTATTTGAACCTAAGTTTATAAGCATGTAAGTTTAAATGATTAATTCCCTCCAGGTCCTCTGGAAGTGACAGATGTACACGCAGAAGGCTGCAAGGTCAAGTGGGAGAAGCCAGAAGATGACGGAGGCTCTCCGATTAAAGAATACGAGCTGGAAAAAATGGATCTGGCTACAGGAAAATGGGTCAGGGTTGGAAGGTGAGCCAGAAACATAACTTACCTTTCATAATATGTATAACACAAGGACCATACAAATGTAATATAAAATAAATATTAGCTATTTCAATACATCCTTTTTTTGTGTAAAGTAAAAATCATAATGAGCTCTAACATTTGTATCCTATCACGCAGAGTGGCTGGAGATAAGAAGCCGCTAGAATTAGAAGTAACCGGCTTAGAACCAGGTCATCAATACAAGTTTAGAGTTACAGCTGTCAATGATGAGGGTGATTCTGAACCTCTGGAGACTGAAAAAGCAATACTTGCTAAGAATCCCTTCGGTAAGTCCGCTGATACGAAAGTTGTTAGACCGCAATAACAGTCCCATTGAATTATATTTGCTACACAGAGGAATGGTCTAAATAACAAATAAATTAAAATGGACTGGCTTAAACGAAAGCATAGTACGAAATTATTGATGCCTTATTAAAAAATTTGTGAATTCTGTTGACATTTGTTATACAGTTTTATAGAAATAATGTAAAGTCTATTTTAATAAATACATACATATATATTTAGTTGAAGTAGGCGCCAAATAAAGTGAATAAATTTCACAATTATACATACATATATACCTTACTACGCTAGTAATATATGAAAGTTACGTGTCAGTTATGAATAAATAAAACATTTCATGACTCCAACTTATTTTCGAAATTTAATGAGAAACTTATAAGTTGAATGTATTTCACTTAACTTTTATATGGTGAATAATAATCTGACAACCTACCGTCCAGATGTGTCCGACAAGCCCGGTAATGTCCGCGTCGCAGACCACGACAACCAAAGTGCCACAGTTGCTTGGGAGCCACCAGCCTCAGATGGTGGTGCGCCTGTACTTAAATACGTCATCCAGAAAAGACCGAAGGGTGGAGATTGGGAGAATGCTGCTGAGGTTTGTGACATCTCTCTACTAACACGCTTCATCGAATTCTCTGTCCGTCAATAGATTGTCAATATAACACATCTATTTGTAAACGCCTTCAAAGTTTTTTTTTAATGAGAGATAACTCATAAAATGTGATGTGATAGTTCTAATTTAAATAATAATTATTATTACTTCAAAATTATTGTTATTGTATTTGGAATATATGAATTTTTATATTTGACTATATTATGGCTAGTGAAACAATGTTATAAAGAATATTAGCAATAAAATTTAAATAAATGTCGATAATCCGTCAGGTCCCTGGTACCGCTACCTGTGCCAAGGTAGATGGTCTACCTGAAGGTAGTGAGTATGAATTCCGAGTGATCGCTGTCAACAAGGCCGGACAATCAGAGCCATCAGAGCCGACCAAGATGACCACTATCAGACATAAGGCTTGTGAGTACAGTTTTACTTATATATAACTATACCTGCCTAAAAAGTTAGTTTGCTATAAAGACAATGAAAATAGACAAGAATACTGTGATTTTATCCTTTTATAATTTTTGACATCTTTCTCAATTAATATGGTGTTTCAGTGAAACCTCGTATCGATCGCACAAACCTTAAGGCTCTAGCTGTACGCGCCGGAAAGCCCATCTTCTTCGACGTGAATGTAAAGGGTGAACCTGCGCCAAAGGTACAATGGTTCCGCAAATGGAAGAACGAAGAAAATGAGGTTAGTTGTAGTTTGTTTTGGACATGTTTATTGTATATTATCTGGTGTTGTTACAATTTGCTATACCGTCTTTTAATTAAATTGTTAACCCAATCACCTTTTTATGCACCAGGTCACAGAAAACGTCATCAATGTGGATTACAACACAAAGTTAGACATCAAAGAGGCAGTTCGTGCTATGACAGGCACTTACAGGATCCTGGCCACTAACGAGCATGGCAAAGACGAGGCTGAGGTAGAGATCACAGTTCTATCAGCTCCCGGAAAACCTGGAGGTCCGCTCAAAGTTACCGATGTCACCAAGAACGGGTGTAAACTGGCATGGAAGAAGCCAGAGGACGATGGTGGTACGTTAAATTAGCATTGTCAATCCCTTACTGTCAATCTTTAAATCAGGTATTGGCTATTTACGATAAAAGGGAGTATAAACCACAAAATATATTTTCAGGTAAACCAGTGACTGGCTATGTAGTAGAAAAACTAAACAAAGCTACAGGCAGATGGGTACCTGTTGGTAAAACAGATGATACTGAAATGGAAATCAAAGGCTTGCAGGAGGGAGAAGAGTATGAATTTAGGGTCAGGGCTGTCAACGATGAAGGAGAGTCTGAACCGTTGAAGACTGACCACTCTATCATTGCTAAGAATCCCTATGGTAAGATATTTAGATATTCGCATTGGTCAAAACCTCCTTCTCTCTAAATAATTGGAACAATTTAATTCGTAGGTGTTCCTCCCAATTACAATTTGAATGTCTTCAAGGCTATATATAGTAAACAATCATTTCTAATATAGTGCGGTCACAAACTATACCGTCATTTACACCTAGTAAGGAAAACATGACAGTTAAGCAGTATCTAGTCAAGAGTAAAAAAAAAAATACCATGATCGTATATTATTTATTATAAACCCATTTCTTTTAAATGTTATGTTAAACACTAGAGTTAGCCAAAAGCTAGAGCTTACGACTCCTGGAATTCATTATATGAAAAAAAGCAGATATACACAACTTATCCCAACCTCAATAGCAGAGGAAACTGTAGAAATAATAAAAAAAAATGTTAAAATATAATTCTAATTTTGAAGCAAGATATTAAATGACAAGCAAATCACCATTTTCTAGACATACCTGGCAAACCATCAGTGCCAACTATTGAGGACTGGGACGTTGATCGCGTAGACCTGAAATGGGAGGCACCCAAGAACACCGGAGGAGCACCCATCACTGGCTACATCATTGAGAAGAAAGACAAGTTTGGACACTGGCAAGAGGCGCTTGTTACAACGGTATGATGAAACTTTTACAATGACACATTAATAATACATGTAATTTGATAATAGAAGGTCTGAATTACGTTAATTTTATTTTATTATGTGGAAAAACAAATTTTATATAAATATGAAAATAAACATATTATTTGAGCACCTCCACAAGAACAGCAACCTATTGATATTTTATAAAAAAATAACTTATTAGCTTATATATTTTAAATAAAATTATTTGAAGAATTTGTATTCTTTTTATACGTCACTAGCATAATGACAAACGGAGTCTACAAATTAAAAATTTTAAGTCTTTACTTTTTAATAGATATTGATCTATTCCTTTATAAACAGACGCCAGAATGCAAAGCTCGTGTACCAGACCTAAAGGAAGGCAACACGTACCAGTTTCGTGTTAAAGCTGTCAACAAAGCTGGTCCGGGAGAACCTTCCGAACCAACCCAGCCGCATGTTGCTAAAGCCAGATTCTGTAAGGATACCAAAACATTTATTACATTTAAAAGAATATTACTTGTGAATGAAAATACATATAAATCAAGAGTATGAAAATATCAAGAAACCTTGAAATATCATTTTTCAATATAATAAATTTTTTTAGGGGGATCATAACTTTTTAGTTTCTTATGTCCGCATTTTTATTTTTCAGTGAAACCATACATTAATCGCGATAAGATGGTTGCAATCCGAGTTAGGGCAGGTACCACTATCAAACTCGACGTTGACATCAAGGGTGAACCCCCACCGTCCAAGACCTGGACCTTTGCTAATAAGGTATACTTGCTATTATTATCAATTTATCCATCTCTGCTTTCATGTATCTCAATTTATACAATAAATAAATTTGATAATTTTCATATTTAATTATTTTTGTAACTAAATTCCGCTATATCTTTATTTAGGTCATTGAGACCGGACCAGGATACAAATTGGAAAACGAGGACTACAACACTAAGCTGCAGATCTTCGAATCGTCCTGGAAAAATTCTGGCATCTACACACTGAAGGCTGTCAATGACTCCGGAGTAGATGAAGCGACTGTTGAGATAACTGTTCTTGGTATGTTAAAAAAGCTTGGTTGATTCATAAATATTGAGACACAGTAAAACTGAACATTGAAGTAACTATATAGATAATTTGACCAACTTTTTTCTTATCAAATAAAAAAGGTCACTAACATACTATACATGTATCGAGAAATGACATTTCATTGTATTTTTCAGATAAACCCGGCAAGCCAGAAGGACCTCTCGAAGTGTCTGATGTCCATGCAGAGCACGTCAAACTTTCGTGGAACAAACCCAAACACACTGGTGGGCTACCGCTTAGTGCTTATGTGGTTGAGAAAATGGATGTCACCACCGGCAAGTGGACTCCGGCTGGTACTATTGAACCTGACGTCACCGAGGCAACTGTTACAGGTAAGAGTGTAATATATTTTAGATTATATTATTTGTTTTAATTAATAGATATCTGTATATTAATTGCTCCATCAATAAAATATTAATGTTGTTGTTGTTTTTTTTTTAAGCTGTCCTTCAATATAATTTCTGCCAATTTGGGGCTTTGTTCAGATGTTAAACATTAAATCTAGTAATAATCTCAATGTAAATTTTTACAGGCCTCGAACCTGGTCACACTTACCAGTTCCGCGTGAAGGCTTTAAATGAGGAGGGTGAGTCTGAGCCATTGGAGACAGACCACGGTATTCTTGCCAAGAACCCTTACGATGTACCAGCTCCACCTGGACTACCAGAAATTGTAGACTGGGATGAGAAATCAGCGAAACTTAAATGGGAACCACCTTATAGGGATAACGGCGCTCCCATTACTGGATATATTATTGAAGTTATGGACAGAGATAGAGGAGAATTTGTCAAAGTACGTTACTTCTTATTTTATCGTATGTTTTTTATGTAGTTAGTTTTAATAGTTAGTTAGTCTAATAATTGTCATTAATTTAGGCTGCCGAAGTCCATGGAAACGTCTGCCAAGGAACTGTACCCAAATTGGAAGAAGGCAATCAGTACCAATTCCGTGTACGAGCTCTCAATAAAGCCGGACAATCCGAGCCATCTGAAAACACCAACTGGCATACTGCTAAACCTAGATTCTGTTAGTACTTTTACAATTTCTAAGCATTGAATTTATTTTTTATGCTTCCTTGGTAAATATTATCGTAGGTTCAAGGTTATTAATATAAAATGATATTTATTTAACAGTGAAACCAAGAATCGACAGGACTAACTTGAACCCAATCACTGTGAAGGCTGGTTTGCCTGTATCTTTAGACGTCAAAGTCTTCGGAGAGCCGCCAGCCACTGTGACATGGTATTTCCAGGGCCAAGAACTTAGCAACCGAGAGAATCTTGAGATCATCAATGTAGATTATAATACCAAGTTCCTCATGATGAAAACCAAGAGAATCAACAGTGGCAAATATGTAATTAAAGCAAAGAATGAGGTTGGAGAAGATGAAGCTGAAGTGGAGATTAGTGTACTAAGTATGTATTATTTATATATAATATATAAATGGACGGAAAAGCCTGTTTCCTTTTTTAGTAAATATGTGGTTTTAATATCGGAGTACTTCTATAATTCAGGAAATTCCTTATTTTGTCATCAAATACGACTCAAATGTAAAATGTGATAAAATATTTGACTCTAATATATGCACTCATAATCCCTCTCATATTTTTTCGTAATCATATCCCTTCGGGGCGCTATAATGGATCTGTAATTTTGATACTCCACAGGCAAACCATCCAAACCCAAGGGGCCATTGGAGGTAGCTGATGTCACCAAGAACAGCTGTAGCTTGTCATGGCAGAAGCCAGAGGACGACGGCGGATCACCCATTGAATACTACGAGATTGAAAAACTTGATCCTCTCACTGGTATATTTTACTAACTTATTCATAGATTTCTTGTTATATTATATAGGAACTCTTTGTTATATTAGTCAATGATTTCTATATCTTCTATACCTTCTATATCAAAATATAATGAAAATATTTAATATTTTACAATCACTTTTAGTTCTGTAGAAAAAATATAGTTACGTATAGAACTATGTATATGAAAATAGTGTTTCACTTATGCCTGATCCAAAAAGTATTGTTATTGAAAACTTATATTAATAACTTTTAAATAATGAATTGATCATTACAGGTCAATGGTTGCCTTGCGGTACCTCGAAGGATTGTAAAGCTAACGTGACTGGTCTGCAAGAGGGTAAACCTTATAAATTCAGAGTGAAAGCCGTAAATAAAGAAGGAGAGTCTGAAGAATTAGAAACAGAAAAGCCTATTATTGCTAAGAATCCATTTGGTGAGTATTTTATTACTTAGTTTTAAACTTTATAGTAGCCTAAAAATGAAACTTAATGTTCGCAAAAAAGGTTTTTATGTACTTATATAAAATATTATTTGAAGACGAGCCCGGAAAGCCTGGTCGTCCAGAGCCAAGGAATTGGGACAAAGACTTTGTGGAACTGGAATGGTCTCCGCCAAAGGATGACGGAGGTGCACCTATCACCGGCTATATAATACAGAAGAGAGAGAAGGGCGGCAGGTGAGTAGTTGAATTTTATATATAAATAATTGTAATCGTTCATATTTGTTATCCTCTAAAACTAAGAAAATATTTTCTTCCTTAAGTAGCTTAACATTATATACATACTTCAAAAAAAATAAAATTTAGTTAAAAAATTATTATTCATAAACTACATATTCTACCCTCTATTTCAAACATAATAACTACGAAGCTAGATATAGCTGATAAGCTAAGTTACGATCGTACTTTAAAAAATGCCATCATTTTCTTCTAGAACCTGGCAGGACTGTCTCCGTACTTCCGGTGAGCGGCCGGTCGGACGCGTTGAGGACGTTGAGGAAGGACACGAGTACCAGTTTAGAGTGATAGCTCTTAACAAAGCTGGTCAGAGTGAGCCTAGCGAACCTAGCAAGAATGTGATTGCTAAACCAAGATTTTGTGAGTATTTTACAAAAAAATTAAGCGTTTTAAAATATAGTTTTACAAAATGGTCTTTGTATTAAAAACTGATTTCAGTATAAACTCAAAGATTAAGATTTTTTTGAATTTACTTTTTATCATTAACAGGTTGGTTCATAATCATATTACTTTATTAAAGAATAATATTTCTCTTGAAACATATGACAGTTCCAAGACATTTACGTTATTTTTCTTTTTGTTAAGGTTGTAATTCTTTTTATTGTGATTACAGTGGCACCTAAAATCGATCGCAAACACTTGCAAAGTCGTAAAGTCAAGGTGGGCTCCGTACTCAAATTGGAAGCTGATGTCAAGGGTGAGCCGGAACCAACCATCACATGGACCTTTAAGGATCAGACTCTCAAATCTCATGAACGCCTTAAGATCGAGAATGTGGATTACCACACTTCTTTTGTACTACAAAAGTGTACAAGAGCTGATGGTGGTAAATACGTCGTGACAGCTAAGAATGACTCCGGAACTGATACTGTTGAGATTGATATAACAGTCGTCAGTAAACCAGCTAAGCCGAAAGGACCTTTGAAGGTTAGTTTCGATATAAGATACGCGTTTTTCAATAAATGTATTTGACGATAAATGTAACGTAACGTAACGAATTAATTTAAAAAAATTAAAACTCTTTAATGATTTTATAATTATTTAGGTATCCGACGTCAAAGCTGACGGCTGTAAATTGAAATGGGAGCCACCAGAAGACGATGGTGGTGAACCAGTTGAGAGCTATGTAGTGGAACGAATGGACACAGACTCTGGAAGATGGGTGCCTGTCTGCACTACCAAGACCCCAGAAGCGGATGTCACTGGATTGAATGAGGGCAAGGACTATATGTTTAGAGTCAAGGCTGTTAATCCTGAAGGCGAGAGTGAGCCTTTGGTGACTGAAACTGCTACAACTGCTAAGAATCCATATGGTAAGCTTATCATCTTCCATTTTATATATTTATTTAGTCTTTTAATATTTAAGTGTTCACAACCACAAAAGTAAATTAAGTATCTTCCAATGTAAATTTCTAAATGAAAACATCATGGAGATGTATTTATTCTTCTGAATGCTTTCAGGTGAACCTGATCCACCTGGTAAGCCTGAATTTAAGGATTGGAGCGCAAACCACGTAGATCTTAAGTGGGAGAAACCTCCTAATGATGGTGGGGCACCTATTACTGCCTATATTGTTGAGAAGAAGGATCGCGATACTGGAAAATGGGTTAAAGCAGCGGAAGTGAGTATTATAAGTGTATGACGTTTTGCAATAACTTTCCAGACTTAATTTTAATGATAAGAGACCTTCCTTTATAAGAGATTTAATAATATAAAATCTCCAGTAGTATATTAAAGCTTAACATTCATATTTCTCAAGGTTCCCGGAAACAAAACTGAGGCACGTATTCCAGATTTGATAGAAGGAAAGACGTATCAGTTCCGCGTAAAGGCAGTCAATAAGGCTGGCCCAGGAAAACCTTCTGCAGCCTCTGAGAGTCTGTTAGCTAAGGATAGATTTGGTAAGTTTTTTAAGAGGTCGGAATTATAATATTGTATTTATAAGAATTTATTCAAAACAAAGTGACAACCGGAATATTTAGTATTCAAAAAGCACAAAAACAGGTAGAGTGAAAAAGCTTTCGCCTTGAGGCGGCAATATTTAACAGAATTTCTATGATAATTAGCTCCGCCGAAGATCGACCGTACCAACATGCGTGATCTGACTCTGAAGGCTGGCCAGAACATTCGACTTGACGTCAAAGTGTCCGGAGAACCACCACCAACCAAGACTTGGTACGTAGATTATGACATGGTACTCTTATTGCTACCTTAATTCACATAAGCTTTCCCGTCTTTATATTAATTCAGAATTATTTAGTGATTCAATAAGAACTAATTTTAAGTATAAAGTTTATATGAGTATTTTTTTTTTGTAATATTTAGTAAAATATATTTATTAAGACAACAATATCATTAAAATAATAGAAACATCCATTTAATTTGGTTACTTCACTCCAGGTTCCACAACAAAGAGCGTCTTTCCACTCGGGAAGATCTTTCTGTTGATGTAGAAGACTATAGAACGAAGCTATCAGTGGTGGTTGCTAGCCGCAAGCATAGTGGAACTTATGTGCTGAAGGCTGAGAACAGCAGCGGCAAAGATGAAGCTACTATTACAATTAACGTTCTAGACGTGCCCGATAAGCCAGAGGGTCCTTTGAAGGTATGTAGACGTTATGCATTTTTTCTCTCGATGATATTTTCATATATATATTCATTGTATTTTTTTCTATAGATATCTGATGTGCACAAAGAGGGTTGCACCTTGAAATGGAACCCACCGCTAGACGACGGTGGTGCCCCTATTGACCATTACCTTGTAGAGAAATTAGACACAGAAACTGGAAGATGGCTTCCAGCACTCAAGACCAAGGATCCTAAAGCCGAGATAGAGAATCTTGTTCCTGGCCATGAATACAAGTTTAGAGTATCAGCAGTTAATAATGAAGGTGTTTCTGAGCCATTGGAGGGTGATCACTCAATTATTGCCAAGAATCCGTTTGGTAAGTTGCCTGTTATATATAAGGTCATTTTCATTTTAACATATTTTTCAAAGATTTTTTATATCCTGCTAAATTTCGTCCTAGAAGTTTAACGAAAATTTAAAGGATTTACCAAATATTTATTATTAAATTTTGTGTTATAATAATGAACAATTGTCACTTATCACAAGATGAGCCCGGGAAACCTGGAACACCAGAAGTCCTGGACTGGGATAAGGATCACGTGGATCTCAAATGGTCCAAACCCATCAAGGATGGCGGTGCACCCATTACGGGATACATTATTGAGAAGAGAGAAGTTGGGTCCACCAAGTGGGTTAAAGCCTGTGAGGTAAGAAAAATATCAAACTAAGTTTAAAAAAACTTGTTTTGACGTGTTATTGTTTAAAAGTAAATGAAACTTATTTAAATGTCCTCACTGAGTACTAAGTTTGTATGTACATATATAATTAATAACATAACTCAAAAAGTATAATGTAAAAAAAATTGTAGGTTGGTCCAAACGACAACGATAAGGCCACAGTACCCAACCTGGATGAAGGTACAGAATATGAATTTAGAGTGAAGGCTGTAAACGAAGCTGGGCCCGGTGAACCTAGTGACGCTAGCAAGTCAGTTACTTGCAAGCCAAGGAGATGTAAGTAAAATTACTTATTGTTTCCTATGTGATTTATTCAACATGTTTCTATAAATAAATTTTCTTTCGCAGTGGCTCCAAAGATTGATCGTCGCAACCTTCGACCTATTAAGGTTCGTGAGGGTGAACCTATCGCTCTCGATGTTAAAGTTAGTGGTGAACCTGCTCCTGAAGTAACTTGGTCGCTTAACGGCAAGAGCGTGTCTAGTGGCGGCGGACTCAAGTGTGAGTATTTTATTTAATTTTTTATGCCAGCACATTTTTCTACTGCTGATGAACTTCAAATCCATGTTTTGTTTTCAGTGGTAAATGTGCCATATCTCAGCAAGTACCAACATTCTAGTCCTCGGCGTAAGGACTCTGGAATATACAAGATTCAGGCTATCAACAAATACGGCAGTGATACTGCGGAGCTGGATATTACAGTCACTTGTGAGTTACCATTGAATTGAATATCATTAGATTAAGATTAGCCTAAGTTTTTTTTTGGTGTAAATAATTAATTAAAGTTAGGAGATATAAACATTATAAAAATTAATTATTAAATTTTTAGCTAAACCAGAAAAGCCTGAAGGTCCGCTAGAGGTCTCCGATATCCACAAGGATGGTTGTACCCTTAAATGGAAGAGACCAAAGGATGATGGCGGTGAACCTATCGACTGCTACCAGGTTGAGAAGTACGACACGGAGACAGGAACTTGGGTACCTGTTGGCAAAACAATAGGCAATGTGCCTGAAATGGAGGTGAGAATAAAATTTAAAAACATTTACATGGAATTTATGGTTCATTGAACAAGAACACGTTAAATGTAACAATATTTTATCTAAATGTGTGATGTGATAACTATTACATATATATGTGAACGGTATGACATTTTCTGTATTTGTTTAATGAAAATTTGACTAGGTGGATGGTCTAATCCCGGGTCACGAATATAAATTCCGAGTGAAAGCTATCAACAAGGAAGGCGAGTCAGAACCGTTGGAGACCTTCGGTTCTATTGTTGCTAAAGATCCATTCAGTAAGCATTATGAAAGCAAACATTTGAATTTAAAAAAAACAACACTTCTTAATATTCTGATATATTTGTAGCCGTACCTGAAGCTCCTTCAGCCCCAGTGCCAGACGACTGGTCGGCTACACACGTAGACCTCAAATGGGAGCCCCCAGTATCAGATGGTGGATCTCCTATCATTGGTTATATTATTGAAAGGAAAGACAAATACAGTCCATTGTGGGAAAAGGCAGTTGAGACACATACCCCCACACCTTCGGCAACTGTTAATGGGTAAGACTGTATTGATATTATGTTTGTGTCAAATCTATTTTGTTATTGTTGCACTATACTTTACATTTCATAACTTACCAATATACCTTGTCATTTTAGATTAATCGAAGGTAACGAGTATCAATTCCGTGTGATTGCTATCAATAAAGCTGGACAAAGTAAACCCTCAGACGCAAGTAAGAACTTTGTGGCTAAGCCACGATTCTTGGCCCCTAAGATAGACAGACGTCACCTCAGGGATGTCACATTATCTGCTGGGTCCTCGCTCAAACTAGAGGCAGCTATTACTGGCGAACCTGCTCCAGCAGTTGAATGGAGGTAATTAAATATAGTAATGTAGGAGAGTTAGTTCTTATTTGAGTTTCTACATCCCAACTCTTGTTACTAAACAAAACTTATATAATTTTAGATATCAAAACATGCCATTGCGTCCGTCAAAGGCAGTGACGATTGATAGCCCTGATTACTTTACTAAGCTGGCTATAAGACCAGTTAGGCGGGATGATTCTGGGGAATACACGGTGACAGCTGTTAACTCAAGCGGCAAAGATACCGTCACAATCAATGTAATAGTCACAGACAAGCCCTCTAAACCCGAAGGTCCCATGCAGGTACTGATTATCTAAATAATGTTACTGTATTGATTTACTCATACAAAAATAGTTTGTGAGAACAACACTTTCTGCGAACCAGAGCTGATTGTCTTATTTGTTATTATGAAACCATGTATATTTCTTATAAAGCCATACATTTCCTTTTCAGATATCAGATGTACATAAGGACGGCTGTACGCTGAAATGGAAGCGTCCCAAGGACGACGGTGGTACTCCTGTGGAATATTACCAAGTGGAAAAAATGGACACGGAGACAGGCTGTTGGGTGCCATGTGCACGCTCCGATGAGCCTAGTGAGCTTTAATTTAACTATATAATAAATTAACTCTTATATTTAATTTTGTCTGCAACTGGTTTATATTAAAATCATTTGAAAAAGACTTTTTATGTCAAAAACGGCAACATTGCGTGATAACAAAAACATTGTATCTTTTAATTTAAAAATAAGGGATATTTTTATTAATATTGCAAAATTAATTTACACTCTTTGTATTTATTTATTTATGTATTATATATTTTATTTATTAGTATTCATTTACTAATGAATATCTCTCAATTTTCGATTGATAATAAGGTGGTAATAAAATAAAATTTCACAATCTCAAAAATCTTAAATTTTCTATTCAGAATGCGAAGTCACCGGTCTAACTCCCGGCAAGGAATACAAGTTCCGTGTGTGCGCTGTCAACTCGGAGGGAGAGAGTGAACCGCTCGTATCTGAGGAAGCCATTGTAGCTAAGAATCCCTTCGACGAACCCGGTGAGTCGATATTTCGATTATCTCATATAAGAATATGATTATGAATATACACCTTAATATTTTTCAATTTTTTTTGTATAACATTTATTTTTGTAATGATTTAAGCAAGAGAATATTAAATAACACCAAATTAATATGAGAGTGTGATAGGTCTATTAATGCCTACATGATTTTAATACAGGGGCACCAGGAACGCCATCAGTTACAGACTGGGATAAGGATCACGTGGACCTTAAATGGACCCCGCCCAAGGAGGATGGTGGTGCTCCTATTGAAGGGTACATCGTGGAGAAGAAAGACAAGTTCGGTAACTGGGAGAAAGCACTCGAAGTACCAGCTGATAAAACATCTTGCACCGTACCGGACCTCGTGGAAGGACAGACTTATGAATTCCGGTATGAATGGTTTTGTTTTATTTTACACATAGATTTAAAGATAAAGACTTTTGCAATATCCTATATGTGGCTTTTCAATACATTAAACTCTATTGTCCGTGTTAAAGGTATTATACCGAAAATACTAAGCTATATTTTATATGGTAATTGTAGTGTCCGTGCTGTGAACAAAGCCGGCCCTGGTGTTCCCAGTGATAGTACACATCCTATCGTTGCTAAGCCTCGAAACATGGCACCAAAGATCGACAGAACTAATCTCATTGATATCAAAATCAAGGTCGGACAGAAGTTCGGCTTCGATGTCAAGGTAAAGCTGCTTTTTATTTATTTTTTATTATATTTTTAGTTTTTTTTTTCTTTCCGATTGTCTACGTACGTGGTTCAATCTGTGCATAGTCAAAGTACGCTAAATCATTTAACTATTGTGAATACCTTGATATATATTTACATTTTTTAGCATCGAAATAATAAAAATAATAAGTAATTTCTTTATATTTTAAATAAGTAAATTTTTCTTAAAGGTGTCTGGTGAACCTATGCCTGAAACGAAATGGTTCCTGGGTAAACGTGAAGTAAAATCTTCCGGAGACATGAAGGTGCAACATTCTGACTACAACACTAAAATTGCTTGCAAAGCAGCCACTAGGTCCGACAGCGGCCGATATACCATCACCGCCGAGAACATTAATGGTAAAGATGTGGCTGAAGTTGAAGTTATTGTACTAAGCGTGCCGAGTCCACCGGGAGGACCGCTTAAGGTCAGTCGAATTTTAAATGTTTGCATTATGTTGACATTATATATTATAACGCAAAATATAAAGTACAAGAAGTGAAGAAAACTTATAAATATTACTATTGTTTTAGGTCTCCGATGTTCACGCTAACGGTGCTAAGCTATCATGGAACCCTCCAGCGGACGATGGTGGACAACCTATTGAGAAGTACGTAGTAGAACGTATGGATGAAGCCACAGGTCGCTGGGTCCAAGCAGGAGAGACTGATGGCCCTCAAACTAATCTAGCAGTTGACGGTTTAACACCTGGTCACAAATACAAGTTTAGAGTTCGGGCGGTTAATAGGCAAGGAAAATCAGAGCCACTAACCACACCTCACGCAACTGAAGCTAAGAATCCGTTCGACGTAGCTAGCAAGCCTGGTACCCCAAGGATTAAGGACTTCGATAAAGACTTCGTTGAGCTGGAATGGACCCGACCTGATTCAGATGGTGGAGCACCCATCACAGGATATGTCATCGAAAAGAAAGACAGATTTGCGCCAGACTGGGAAGAATGTGCACAGGTTATTTAAATTACTTCTCAAAATTTTCTTAACTTTTTGATTTATAGATTTAAATGACATGATTTAAAAGAATTTCTTATTGTAAAACAAATTTAACTTTATCTTTTTTCAGATTGAAGGTGATGTTACATCAGGAAAAGTACCTGATCTCATTGAGGGCAACACGTACGAGTTCCGTGTGCGCGCTGTTAATAAAGCTGGAAAAGGTGTTCCTAGTGATAGTACTGCTCCACACGTTGCCAGACCAAAGAACCTGGCGCCAAAGATTGACAGAAACTTCATGTTTGATATTAAAATCAAGGTGGGTCAAAACTTCGAGCTCGATGTACCAGTTGCGGGTGAACCAACACCTACCAAGGAATGGCTCCACGGAGAAAATATGGTTCTTAACACCGACAGGATTAAAGTGGTTAATGATGCCCACTCTACCAAGATAAGGGTAATTGATGCTAAACGCGCTGATACTGGATCCTATACCCTTAAAGCGAAAAATATTAATGGAACTGATTCAGCAACTGTTAAGATTGTAGTAATGGATGTACCCTTACCACCGGAAGGTCCACTAAGGGTGGACGACATCACCAAATCTGGTTGTACACTTAGGTGGAGGCCACCTAAAGATGATGGTGGTAGCGAAATTACTCACTATGTGATCGAGAAGATGGACCAAGAGAATCTTCGCTGGGTTCCGGCAGGTGAGGTACAAGGTTGCAACATCCGTATTGATCATTTGATTGAAGGCCACGATTACAACTTCCGCGTACGAGCTGTCAATAGACACGGTGAATCACAACCACTCGTAGGATCAGAACCAATTACGGCCAAAGACCCGTATGGAACTCCAGACAAACCGGGCACCCCAGTTGTTAAGGATTGGGATAAAGATCATATGGACATAGAATGGGTTCCGCCAAAGAAAGACGGAGGATCCCCGATTACGGGTTACGTTATCGAAGCTAGAAAGAAATATGGGCCATGGGAATTAGCTGCTACAGTTCCAGGTAATCAGACAACAGCAACAATTCCTGGTCTTCAGGAAGGAGAAGAATATGAATTTAGGGTCATTGCAGTTAATAAAGCTGGTAATGGTGAACCATCTGACGCCTCAACACCACAAGTAGCTAAGGCTAGATTCTGTGCGCCATCCTTTGATAAAATGCTGCTTGCTGATAAAACAGTCAAAGCTGGACAAAGAATTCAATACGAAATACCGATAGAAGCATCTCCGAAACCGACCGCAGAATGGCAAATTAATGGTAAACTGGTACATCCATCTGACAGAATTGATATTCAAGTCTTACACAACAGGGTTATACTTGATATACCGTTCTCTGTACGTGCTGACGGAGGCATTTATAAGCTGACTCTTAAAAATGATCTTGGAGTTTGCTCTGCCAGTGCGCAAGTTACAGTCCTTGATAAACCTTCACGGCCAGAAAAGCCACTAGTTGTTTCTGACGTGACTAAAGAATCCTGCTCGTTATCTTGGAAGGTACCGTTAGACGACGGTGGATCTCCTATATTGCATTATGTGATTGAAAAAATGGATCTAAGCAGAGGCACGTGGTCCGATGCGGGTATGAGCACGTTCTTATCGCACCAAGTTACAAGACTTATTCATATGAAAGAATATCTATTTAGAGTGAGCGCAGTAAATGCTATTGGACAATCTGAACCTCTTGAACTTGATCGCGCTATTGTAGCAAAGAATGAATTTGATGAACCTTCAGCACCAGGCAAACCTGAAGCTACAGACTGGAGTAAGAACCATGTTGACTTGAAATGGACTGCACCTAAATCTGATGGCGGTGCCCCTATAACAGGATACATCGTTCAAAAGAAAGAAAAGGGTAGCCCATACTGGATTAACGCAGCCAATGTACCATCTAGCCAGACTAAAGCTACAATACCTGATCTTATCGAAGGTCAAGATTATGAGTTTAGAGTTATTGCAGTTAATCAAGCAGGTCAGTCTGAACCAAGTGAACCGTCTGATATAATTACGGCAAAGGACAGATTTGTTGCACCAAAGATAATTACTCCTCTTAAGGAAGTCCGCATTAAGGCTGGCCTCATATTCCATGTGGATGTTGACTTCATTGGAGAACCATTCCCAGAAGTCAAATGGACCTGTGATGGTAAACCAGTGGTTACTAATGAGAGGACAACTGTAACTTCAGTTGGTCATCATACAATTGTTCATACGGTCAACTGCAAGCGATTGGACGCTGGAAAATACCACTTGTCACTAAAGAATGACTCAGGATCTGACGAGGGCAGCTTTGACTTAATAGTTCTCGATGTTCCGGGACCTCCACAGCCACCATTCGAATATGAGGAAATAACTGCCCAATCCGTAACATTGTCATGGAAACCACCAAAAGATAATGGTGGTAGTGAACTGACTGGATATGTTATTGAAAAACGTGATTTGACTCATGGAG
Organism: Danaus eresimus; assembly: GCA_018231745.1. Classification (NCBI taxonomy): domain Eukaryota; kingdom Metazoa; phylum Arthropoda; class Insecta; order Lepidoptera; family Nymphalidae; genus Danaus; species Danaus eresimus. The sequence goes on from DVQP01000354.1 coordinate 18,144, forward strand.
GTGGTTGGGTGCCGGCTGTCACTTATATAAATCCAAAATATAATCACGCTACAGTTCCACGTTTATCGGAAGGTACAAAGTATGAATTTAGAGTGTTTGCAGAAAACTTACAGGGTCGTTCTGAGCCATTGGTGACTGACAAACCTATAATTGCAAAGAATCAATATACAGTTCCTGGAAAACCAGGCAAGCCAGAAATGGTATCTGCAGATAAAGATCATATTAAAATTAAATGGTCATCTCCTATTTCCAATGGAGGGTCTAATATTCTTGGATATGATGTTGAAAGACGCGATAAGGCCACAGGTCGCTGGATAAAGATGAATAGAGAACCAGTGAGATTTAATGAATATCAGGATGACAGAGTGCAAGAAGGCCACCAATATGAATATCGAGTATCAGCGGTAAATCTTGCTGGTCCAGGACAACCATCAGATCCATCAAACGTATTTATTGCTAAACCTATGAAAGAGAAACCTAAGCTGTGGTTAGATCACCTTATTGGTCGTAAAATTAAGGTTAGGGCTGGTGAACCTATTAATATAAACATTCCTATTTCTGGTGCTCCAACACCAACTATATCTTGGAATAAGGGATCTATACCATTGGTACCCTCACATAGAATCTCAGCAGAAACAAAATCTGAAGAAACTAAACTTAGCATTGAAAAATCAACTAGAGATGATGCTGGCAAATACACAATAACTGCTTCAAACGAACATGGCAAAGATTCAGCCGATATTGAAGTTATTGTTGTTGACAAACCTGGAATACCGAGGGGCCCACTTGTTTGCACACCAGTTACTCATGACGCTATGAGCCTATCTTGGCAACCGCCCTCTGACGACGGTGGTAGTGAAATCACTGGCTACATTGTTGAAGTTGCTGAATTCGGTGTCAATGACTGGCGAACTGTCGCTGGCTTCTGTCCAAAATGTTCCTTTACTGTTAAAAACTTAACAGAAGGCAAGAAATACGTATTCAGAGTTCGCGCTGAAAACTTATACGGTGTTTCGGAACCACTAGAAAGCAAACCTATTATCGCTAAATCGCCATTTGATCCTCCGGACGCACCAGATACACCCAAGATAGTTGGTTACAGCTCTAATAGCTGTTCACTTGAATGGGAGCCACCAGCAAATAGCGGTGGTAAACCAGTTACTGGATACTACGTTGAAAAGAGGGAACGTGGTGGTGACTGGGTTAAGGTTAATAATTACCCGACACCCAACACGTGTTACACAGTTCAGGACTTACGCGAAGGAAACCGTTATGAGTTTAGAGTCATCGCAGTTAACGAGGCTGGTCCAGGTAAACCCAGCAAACCTACTGAGCCTATTACAGCGGAAACACAACGACTTAAACCAAGCGCACCTGAAGCGCCGAAACCAGACAGGATCACTAAAGACTCTGTCACATTATCGTGGAGACCTCCTAAGAGTGATGGTGGAGCTAAAATCAAGGGATACATTATTCAACAAAAGGCTAAGGGTGATAAAGACTGGAAGGATGTCAACGATGTTCCAATCCCTAGCTTGATTCATACAGTACCCAAACTTAAAGAAAATGAAGAATATCAATTTAGAGTCATTGCTGTCAATGATGTTGGTAATTCTGAACCCAGCAAACCAACAGCCGATATCAAAATTGCCGAACAACCTAACAAACCTGTTATGGATCTTGGTGGCGTTCGCGATATTACAGTACGAGCGGGTGAAGACTTTTCTATCCACGTACCTTATATCGGATTCCCACAACCAACAGCATCATGGTTTGCAGATGACAATTTACTTGATGTTGAACGCGATTCAAGAATATTCCAGAAAATTACACCTGATTCCGCTTCACTTGTTGTTAAAAATGCAAAGAGATCAGATGGTGGACAGTATCGGTTACAACTTCGTAATCCATCTGGTTATGATACAGCCACCATTAATGTTCGTGTCCTTGATAGACCTGGTAAACCCGAAAACTTGCGTGCAGATGAATTTGAAGGTGAAGCACTCACTTTGTATTGGAACCCGCCCAAGGATAATGGTGGTGGTGAAATTACAAATTACGTTGTCGAGAAACGAGAAGCTCGCACACAAAACTGGACGAAGGTATCCGGCTATGTCACGACACCGTTCTTACGAGTAAAGAACTTGACCGTAGGAAAAAGCTACGAGTTCAGAGTTATGGCCGAGAACCAATACGGCCAATCCGACCCTGCTCAAACTACTGAGCCGATTAGGGCGAGACATCCATTTGATCCCCCAGGTGCTCCGGGTGCGCCGAGATCTGTGGAAACAACTGAATCATCTATCACTGTCACCTGGACAAAACCACGTCACGATGGAGGGTCACCTATTACCGGTTACATCCTCGAGAAGAGACTGATCACTGAGGATAAATGGACGAAGGCATCACACGCTTACATTCCAGATACGACATACAAAGTTACAGGACTGATTGAAAATCACGAATACGAGTTCCGCGTCTCGGCAGTTAATGCAGCAGGCGCAGGTCCATGGTCACAAAGTTCAGATGCAATCCGCGCCTGTGCTCCACCCAACGCACCGAAAATTACCAGCGATCTCAGCCTCAGAGATATTACTGTCATCGCCGGAGAAGAAATCAAAATCACCGTGCCCTTCACCGGCAATCCGAGACCAAAGGTATGTTTTAAATAAAGCGTTTTATGTTTAAAGTTTTATAATATTTCTATTAAGTTCTTTTAAATCTTTGTTCAATATTAATATGAGTCGCTTATACAGGTTTCATGGATTATAAACAACGAGGAAGTGTTCCCTGATAACCGCATCCGGTTCGTGACCTCTGACATCGACACGGTGTTCTTTAACTCTTGTGCCAAACGCTCAGACACTGGATCTTATACTATCCAGCTTATTAATAGTGAAGGATCTGATAGTGGAACTTGCAGGGTAAGTAAATGTTATTATGAAATTATTAAATTAGAATAAATTTTTATTATATATGTTCTTTTGTAGGTTTTGGTTGTAGACAAGCCGTCTCCACCAGTAGGCCCATTGGAAGCATCAGACATTACACCAGATACGTGCACATTGTCTTGGAAACCACCACTAGATGATGGTGGATCTCCGATTACTAATTATATTGTCGAGAAGATGGATAGCACTGGGGTAATATTTCCTTAATATTAATCAGTTTATGAATTTTAAAACTTAAGGGAAATAAAAAATGGAATGGTTTTTTATTATTATTTTTTTTATAATATGAATATTATCTTTTAGGTTTGGTCGAAGGCATCGTCGTTTGTACGAAACTGCCATTATAACGTGATGGGTCTGGAGCCGAATAAGAAATACACGTTTAGAGTACGCGCTGAAAACCAATACGGCGTATCAGAACCTTTGACTATTGACGATTCTATCACTGCTAAGGTTTTTAAAATTTCTTTTTTCGTTGAGAAATTATTACTACAGCTTCCATATGAAAAAATGCCATGTATATTTTAATATCTCATTTGTATTAAAAGTCCTTATTAATTATTATTAATGTATGAATTTCAGTTCCCATTCACGATTCCGGATCCGCCGGGAGTACCTCGTGTCATAGATTGGGACGGTTCTACTGGTACCGTTGTTTGGGACCGCCCACGCTCCGATGGAGGTGCCAGGATACAAGGCTACAAGATAGAATTCAGAGACGTCCAGGATAACATTTGGACCGCAGCTGACTATCTCGTTAAAGACTGTAACTACCAGGTACGAGCTTGGTATGATTAATATCTACTATTTTAAGCATCATTTATATAAACAGACATAGGAAAAACAAAGAAAATTTTTCATTATCAATCACAATATATTTATAATAAAATTCAGGTAATTTTCATAATAAAAGTAAATATTATCCACTGGTACGTTTTGAAATAAGTTGGTTCGAATGAAACAAATAGGTTAAAAGAATAAATTCTTTACTCATGATGTCAACAAATTTCTTCTATTCTATCCTAATTGTGTTTCTCCTAGCGTGGACCTATTCTGTGATAATTGCGATTGAATTTTTCTCTTAACTATTTTCCATTCTTCATCGTAAGCAACGAATAATTATTATGAAATTCTTAAATTCAGGCCTACAACTTGGAGCCAGGTCACGAGTACGAATTCCGCGTACGCGCCAAAAACGCAGCTGGGTTCAGTAAGTATTCGGCTTCGTCGCAGCCGTTCCGAGTACGGGCCCGCGCTGGTCCACCGTCAGCACCTCGTTCCCCTCGCGTATTGCGCGTTGGCAAAAACTATGTCGACTTGGCCTGGGACGCTCCTGCGTCCGATGGAGGTTCGTATAAAATAACATTGTATGCAATTGATCATTGATGCTATCTCTAAAATATTTTTTTAAATATATTTATAGGTTCTCGTATAACCGGATATGTTATTGAGAGGCGAGAAGTTGGTAGCTCAGTATGGCTGAAATGTAATGACTATAACGTTTTGGACACCAGCTACACAGCTCTCAGTCTCAGTGAGCGACAGGACTATGAGTTCAGGATCATCGCTGTTAACTCAGCAGGTAAGCTGAAGAAGTTTAGATAAATGACAATTATCAATAATAACAAATTAATGATCTTATTAAGCTTAAATGAAACTACTTTTTCTCTCAGAAACCATTATTTGTTTACCTTTTTTATTTCACTTTGATTGCCCTAGGCGACAATTTATGTCCAAACTCAGGCAGATTGTCCACTGGGTTAAAGCATTAGAACGTGATGAGTAGTCTTGTTTTATCACTTCAGTTTAAAATTCTGACCCTTTGTACAAGATTGTTAAGAGATCAAAAGTGTTAATTCTCCCTTAAAAGTTTAGACATAAAGATATTTATATTTATATTGCAGGCAAATCGGAACCTTCCACATGTACAACGCCTGTCCGCACTGGTGAGGAAGTCGGCGGAGCGAAACCTGAATGGCTCAAACAGATGCCACCTACTATGTGCGCACCCCTGGGCAGACCCTTCACTCTGGAATGCGTTGCTTCTGGTAGCCCTGTGCCTACTGGCCGCTGGCTAAAGAATGGACGAGAAATTGTCATGGGCACTAGGTTAGTGGGTTAAAGAGCAAATTCCCCAAATGATATATTTTTCTATTATAGAGAAATAAGAGTATTTTTCACAATAAGCTTATGTTAATTAGGAAATATACAGTAATATATATGTAACCTAACAGATTTATTGCGGAGTCTCGTGAAGGCACCCTGAAATTGAATATCCTGGAAGCCACGGATGCTGATGAGGGTGATTATAGCTGTGAAGCCAGCAACAATCTGGGACACATCTACTGCACAGCCCATCTTAAGATTGGAAGTAAGTTCTATGAGATGTTTTAAGAAGATTTATAATATAAACATTACACTTTTAATACTAACTAACTAATAACTCCTTTTCTTTAGATCCTCCGCGCATCATACGCATGCCAGGTGACATGCACCTTCCGGAACACGAAAACACGAAGATCAAGATATTATACACAGGAGATCAGCCCGCAGATGTTACCATCTCCAGAGATGGCCACAAATTGTCCGAGTCACCGCATTTCAAGTTCACAGTATTTGATGATTACATTTTAATCTTTATAAAGGACGTCACTAAGGATGACATGGGTAAGTTGTTGTTCTTCAGTAGTTTTATTAAAAGGTTCTGATGAGAGATTTTAATATAATTATACTGGAAAATCTTTTCTAGGATCCTATAAGTTAACAATCAAAAACAATTCGGGTGAGATTTCCGATACCTTCTCAATAACCGTTACCGGTTTGCCCGGACCACCTCAAGGACCACTAGAAGCAACAGACATATCTAGACACACTTGCACTCTAGCTTGGAAGCCACCAGCATACGATGGTGGACTACCCATCACTCACTATGTTGTGGAAAGAATGGATATGTCCGGCACCACTTGGATTACCATTGCTTCTTCGGTTAGAGAGACTAAGTTCACAGTCCATGGTCTGACTGAGGGACAAGAGTACAACTTCAGGATTCACGCCGCTAATGATAACGGTATTGGACCTGGCTTGGAAGGTGTTAATCCAATTAAGGTACAATGAACGAAAAATTTAGAAATATTATTAACCTTTTCTTTAAGAACACTTCCTAATAGTATAATTCTCTCTAGGCCAAAGCACCCTATGATCCACCCTCTGCTCCTGGTATTCCTAAGATTGTGGAAGTGGGCGGACATTTTGTTCATCTGGAATGGGAAAAACCCGAGAACGACGGAGGTGCTAGAGTGCAAGGTACACAGCA
>DVQP01000355.1:0-24407 GCA_018231745.1 Danaus eresimus
GGCTCCCCATCCGCTTCCGCCGGAATATGCATGTTTTAACGCTAATGTACAATATAGTGTGCGTCGTGATCAAATAATATTCTATACGCGTCGTGGATTTCTTCATTGCCAGAATGCGTGGTGATCGGATAGCATGTAAGCGACGACATGAATTTCGCTATTTGGTGTTTTTGTGAGTGTCACAACGAGTCGTGTGCGTTTTCATAATACGAATTTCGTGCTGTGGATATTTTACTCTGACCAAAACGCGTTGTGAGCTATTTTGTCGCTCACTGAGCGTTTTTGATTCTCGAGCTCAAAATAAACACACACACACACACACACACTTTTTACACAATTTTTTACTATACCTTCACCAAATATCTTTTCTAGTTTTCTTTATCAAAATAGTTTCTGGTAGAGATCTCTTTTAATCGAAAAGATATCCTTATTGCATCAGATGCCTTTTTAATAATGTAACTGTTTCTACTTTAGATAGAAAAACAAACAAATTAATTAATTCAATGCATTATGATTTAAAACCATTTTTCGAGAACAAAATTTGCTCTCAACGCCACGATAATTTTCCAAAAGCAAAATGATTACGATCGCCATTGAATAGTTGTCGCATAGAAAGAGTGCGTGCTGCTACGGATAGGAGGCCTCAACAATTAAATTACTATATTGGAGCCAACGGAGACCAGTTCAAATAAGCTTAAATATTTTAATGGGTCTATATAATGTATTAATCTAACCCACAGGAAAACAAACTAATGTATGAGAAAATATATGTCTATGGTATAATATTTATGACAAAACAGAGTATTTCTTTGAAGTCAACATTATATGAAAAAGGTTATAAATTTTTACTTAGAAAATAATTAAATTCTAAAAATTTAAATAAATAAAGCAATAAAATAAAAACATTACTTTGAAGTATTAAGAAAATGTAATGAGCGATAACGAGCTTTATTTAGGGACAATAATAGAAAAATTTAACTAAAATTATTTTTAGCTTTTTATAGGTCACTCGAACATCCTAATATTATTATTACATCAATTAGTAGATAATTTGTTACAAATATAAAATCGCTGAATATACTCTACAAAACATTTTGTGAAAATAAATTAAACATACATAAAACAAAGTTGGCAATTTTTAATATATATATTTAGAAGGAATTACGAAGAGTAATGATCATATCTTTCTTGCACTTTGTTAAATTTATATGAAATAATATTTTCATTATGTAAAGTAATATTTTTATATTTATACTTTAGTTTATAACGGCTATTTGATGCTTAGTCTGACATTCATACTACATTTTTTTTATTTCCATACTTTTCTTTCTAGTTTCTTTTTAAAATAGTTTTGTTATGTCCACCTTCTTGCAATCAGTAAGAACATAGAAAATAATATTTAAATTTTCAAGATTATATAATTAAAGTTAAACGAAAGGATAGTTCGTGTTGTTTATTTTACATCGTTATAATCAAGGCTTACAATATAGAAATTGTTATTTATAACAGACGTTCATATTTAGGTTAGTTAATTTAAATAGCTTATAAAAAAAATTCCCGACGATATTTACCGCGTGTTATTAGAATGTTATCAGGATAAGTCATAATTAAAATAACGAGAGATGAAAATATAAGGATTTAAGAGTTTTCATGATGTTTTATCGACACCCGACCAAAAAAGTGTAAAACAAGTGATTACTTGTCCTCTATCATTATCAAGGTAGCAATGTAATGATAGCGTCACAATACTGCTGGTGTAAGCTAAGGATAAAAGTCCTCAAGTTATATTAAATTAATAATAATAATAATAACGTTATCTTGATTAATAAAACTTCATTGCTTTTACTTACCTCTCAAAACTACTATTATTAAAATATTTCATAATTAGTTTTTGTTTGCATCTCGGCGCGTGGACTATGCAAGAAGACACAGAGAGAAATGTATAAAGTGTATCAATTTATAGATGTGGTTACTTTAGTTAACGACATACTATTAAGCTTGGTGCTATGTTAATTAAACGAAATTTATTGATAAATTATAATTCTTTCTATATTCAAATGTCCAGGCTACATTACAATATAGAAAATATAAACCGTTAAGTAATTTTTGTTTTTAAAAACCAACAAAAAATCACAATATATATACAAATAAACATCAATATATCCTCTCAAACTTTCGTATTAATTATCAGGAATAAACATTAATTCTGATTAATTTAAACCATAAATACCGTAAAGTAATATTTTTCTATATAGTCTATTATGGACAAAGTACCAAAATTATTTCACTGACAGTTCTACAGACATAAACCCTCCTAAGAGGATACAAATGAATGATACAAATTTGACAAAAACTCCTTGATTAAAGTAATTGGTTTTTCCATTTTTACCAAAAATTATAATTAAACGAATTGGAAAAAATAGATTGTCAAATTATTACAAAGTAGTTGGATTGTTCATGTTTACAATTTTTATTTTTAATTTGCGCTGTTTGCGTATATTCGAAAAGTCAATCTTGTTTTTAATTGAAGTCACTATCTGAATATCTCACCAAAACATCCGTGCTCTTTATTTAGTCCCTGTGGTAATTTAAATCCTAACTATATTTTCTGATTTAAGCCATGTATATTTGTGACACTTTCAACTCATCTTTCCGTGAACACGATTACAGCAAAGTAATAGAAACGCTGGGTTTAAAATAAAAATGTTATTCAAATATACGAGAGCTAAGCCCCAAAATATAGTTTTATTTAAATGTGCAATACTCTTAAAAATCTGAGAAATCCCTGTGGTCATTTAAAAAAGCACGTTTTTCATAATGAAATTTCGGTTTGAACTCACGTAAAGTGGGACTTCAATAAAACGCTCTGAGGGAGAATTATATTTATCTCGTACGCAAAATTATTTACAAATGAATAAAATACTAAATAAAATATAATAAAGATATATATTTAGTTTAATTTCTAGAATTAATTTAAGTTTAGTCTCCTAATTTCGCATGATATAATGATTACGTAATAGAGAAATTTTTGTTTTTGTAATAGTATAATATCAATGAAACAACTTGTATTATGTCAATTAATTGATTTATTTAAACTCGTAAAAAATATATAATGTTAAACCAAAAATGTGAGCCGTATTGTTTTATATCTACGGAACGATTAAAACATATATTTAAACTACGAGTATAGTAATAAAATACTCATTTTTAAGATTGAATTCGTGCAGAAATTCTAATTAAAATCTTAATCTTTGGTACCTACAGAACAACGTGAACATAAAATATACAGTAATATGATATTAATATTACAATTCCAAGTTAGAAATAATTCTTCAGATTTGATGAAGAAATCATCCAATAAGACGAAGCTGCTTAACTGAAACGATTATTAAGCTTGGATAATAAGAAGGTAGATATAGCAGACGAAGTTAGTGATGAGTCGCTGTTTTATGAAAAGAGCTGGAGTTTTCAGTGTCGATTGAATATTATCTAGTCAAATTTTTTTTAAGGATTTCGTTTTTATACATAATACTGGTTTTTATATATTTTAGCATTGAGCTCAATCCACTTTTCGAATGGACGAATTGGAATAAAAACAGCAAAATATCTGTAACGTCATATTTATCGTATTTAAAAAAAAATTGTTAAACTAAGTTAATCAATAATTTCTATACCATTAATAATGTTTGACTTAAAGTATTTTCAACTCAACCAAAGATATTCTGAGACCAAACCGTTTCCTTAAGCATATCTTGATATACGTCACTGGTTTCAGCGTAAATAATGAACACAATTCAAGGAAAATTGGATTATCGATAATCGACGACTGCCAACCCTATTTCTAAAGACGTCAAACGTCTAGCTGCAGTTAAATAACATTTCACAAAACTGAACTGTAATAGCTGTGTTTAAGGTATGTTTTAAAATGAATATTTTGATTATTAAAATAACTGGTGACAACTGAACTAGATTTCTATATTATACACGTTATACTTAACTTGATGCGTTTTAATTACGTCTGTATTAAATGATCACAGACAAAGGTTTTTGTATTATATTAAATTTATTTAAGTAATATTAATAATAACTTTTTTTGCTGAAAACATAATGGCAAATATTCCACAGCTCACCAACAATTTTTGTTAAACCATTCACCGGTTACTGTCAGACGAAATATGAATGAAGTTGGCTGGATCGAATCCTTATTTTGTGAAGGAAAATCCTCCAATATTCCTCTGAAAGCGCTAGCCGTATTGATTAGGTATTCATTGAAAGGTTAAAGTTCGGTATTTAGTTTCTTCCGAAAATATTAGGCAGCTACTAATAATACTTTTGAAAGTTTAAAACATATATTTATGAAGTCAAAAACTGATTAAAATTGTAAAAAAAACATGATATGCTCATATTTGCTAACATCTTATTTTCACAAATATTTTCTAAAACTTATTATTCTTATTACTACGGCCTACATTTGAATATTATTTTCAAATTAATTAAAATATATATATATTTTACAAAATCTTACTATTAATTCGTGATACATTTTGTTAAATATACAAAGACTGTCAAAGAACTCGCCCAATTCGGTTTAAGAAATCGATAAAATAATACTAAAACAAAAACAGCGGGCTACGACCAATAATGATGACTTAAAAATTTTGAATTTAATTAGGACTTTCGTGTAATTAAAATAATCAAAGATGATTCCGGTCGTTAAATAATTAACATGGAATTTCAAGGATTTTTTTTCAAGTTCCATTGTGACTTTAATCAGAGAATACATAAAAATTTCGTTCCTATTAAACTTACTTTTTCTTCCTCGAGTCGTGAGAGACAATCGTAAAATAGGTAAGCTTAATAATCTCTATTTATTAAACAACTGGACCGGTCACCAAGCAACTACTAACGTGGCATTAGAGTATAATGAGATAACTTTCTTATGGGACCCGATCTCAAGTAATGTACATACATGGATAACTAATGCTTGGATATGGTATAAGTTTCGAATAAGAATAAGAAGACTTTGATATGAGCTAATATATAAAGCTGTATTTTAATCTTATTTATTTTGCTTCTTGAAACCAAGTTGCAATAATTTCGACGAAACAGTATTGCCTAAAAATGTAATAAGTTTATTTAAATATTTTCGACAAACTGACTAGAATATATTGCGAAGGTACAATAACATTAGTTTTCCAAGATATATATGAGATATATTTATCAATACTCCACGCTGTATAGTATTAATACTTTGAAAAGTAAATTTCTTGGTGCTTTATTTCAAATGACTAGCAAAAATTGCAATTATCATGACGTTAGCTAGTTTCGCAGTTTTTAAGTTTGAAGAATTAAATTTACATTAATTATGCAGTTAATAGGTCTGGCTGTTTTTGGAAGATAATATAATTCATAATGTAAAGAAGACTCGAGTAATGTAATTAAGACTATACCAAACATTTTCATTGAGGTTTCAGTTGTGAAAACAAGACGAGAATTGATCAAGGTCTTACGATGTTGAAGAAAATAAATAAAATTACACACGATAATGATGATGATTCTTAAAAATCAATAATTTTAGACGTATTTTTTTATAATCCGATACCGTATCCGTTAACTAAAAGTTTCATAGACATTGGATTAGTTTAGTAACAAAAGTTTCTAGAAACGTGTGTCCAAACGAGCACGTAGATTTTGGGACTATTTCCCTAATATAACTGCTATTCATCTAATTTGATCGCATTTATATTATAATTATTAAGATAAGCACTAATATCTGATTAAATAATCAACAAAATCTTTAATGTTAAGAAGAAAGCTTAGATTAAGGACAAATTAGATTTTAAGCTCTGTTCTTTCCTTATTCTACTCTGAAATTAGACTAATCCAAATAAAACCTGAGATTAGGGTAGGGAGTGCACCTGACTGTTTAGGGAATGCTGTCGTTCATACATACTAGAGAAATTCGATTGTATACGTGTGTTTTCTCATTTAATAATAATCTTGTTGTTTAACAAAGGTAACAAATAAAAAGCTGATATCTGAAGTTGGTAGATTCTAGAGAGTGGGTATTCGTATTCGTTGCATGATCAAAAAGTAAGTAGTTGTAATGATTAATAATTGCCGAGTGTCTTGAACAGATATGGCGATTTAATCAGCTCAAATGCGAAATATACTGATTTTTTTTAGATGATAAAATATATGTGCTGTTAAAAAAATATTCTTGTGCAATGTTAAGTACTAGATTTTACGGAATGTTTCCAGATATGATTATTTAAACCAACTTTCAGGTAGTTTTTACCGCCATACATTTGTGTGAACTAGACTAATGCACTTGTTGTTTTAATATTTTATGGGGTTTTGTGTATTTTACTTTTATATGAAAACCATATAATATAATATTTCGTTTATCCTTAATATATTTTAGTTCAAATGTAAAGAGATTAAAATTTGAATAAAATATTGCGTGAGGCACTCGCAGCTTTTGAACCTAATCTAATCTAGTAATTTATATTTGAATCTAATTTAGTAATTTATATTTAAGGTTATAGTTTATTTTGTGTTGTTAGATATTATTTAACGTTTGGAATACCTTAATTATTTTTATTGGTTATGTAATTGTCTAAACACATTGTTATTTTTAGAAAATATACCATTAGAACTATTATTTTTACAATAAGAAAGATTTTATTTAAAATAAAAAAGAACTAGAAATGTTATTATTTTAAATTCCAAATAATTTAAACACGTATTTCAATGTTAAATATGAATGCTGATATCTTTAATTGGATTATTAAAACTCTAGATATTTATCTGCCAAAAATATGGTGTTGGTGAATGCTTATATAAATTGTACTTTTATCTTATAAATAACGATTTTTTTAATTGATTATGAATTCTTTTATAAAAGGCTTACTCTTATGCTTTATGTATTAGGCAATATTTTTATCTGTAATGGCGAAATGATGCATGAAAAAACATATACTATAATTATTACAAAAGTACGCTCACATATTTCGCTCATATTAGCATTCGAAAAGATAATTTTGTTGACATTATTTTTTCAAAACATAAGCAAAATTTAAGTTCTATTCTCTGTATTATTTGAAACTTTTATCAGTTTTTTAATAATTAACAAAAGAATGAACTCCTCTAGTTTCCTAACTTTGTTATTTGTTCCTTCAGGTGTTTTACTGAACAATGATTAGTTTCGTTAACTTCACAATTATTTTGACATCTTGTTAGCAAACTTTTGATAAAGTTAAAATAAAGATTTATAAGACAAAAATAACCATTATGCTATATAACCTGACGGCCAATGTGAAAAAGAACATTTAACTTAAAAAAAAATACATACTTCTTTAACAATTTTCGAGTAAATACTAGGAAATGTCAATTATTTTTAGTGTCAAACAACATCCAATACGTATCAAAGGAATAAAGTCTCGGAGCACATGAAACGCCTAAATTACTTAAGTAAAAATCTAGATGTATGAGGGCTAGAATCTAGAACTAGATGATTTAAAGGCTAATCTAGATCTTTGATGACTTGAAGGTCACTGAACACTAATTTTGAAACACCTTCTTACTAAACCTGTGATTCCTATTACAATTTTATGTTAATTATTTATATCGTTTATGACAAACGCTATCTTATCTGTTACGCTATACTTTACCAAGAGGAAGTTGGAGAGGTGGAAAATAAGATATATCAGTAGCATCAGGACCTTTTTGGAACTTGGCAACAACTTGCAGAATAGTCTACGGAAATTGACAACAGGATTCTTGGATGAAAATGAGAAAAGTCAGAGATTCTTATACTTTGTATTTTATTTACTTATATAAAATAGTGGTTCATGACAAACTCTATATAATGTTTATGGGTAGATTAAAAAAATGTTCTAAAAACTAAGTTATCTATTAATGTTTTTCCATCAGGCATGTTATTTGAATTCATGCCATTTTGTTTTTAATATTAAAACAATGTTGAACTAACATGAAAAATCTAATTTAAATAAGAAGATGTATGTATTATGAAAACTTAATCTACACGAGCTGGATTCGAACCCGAGACCTCCGGAATATCGCAAAAAAGCAAATGAGGCTGGGGTAAATACATTTTTTAAAATTATATTTTATAATTAAATGTTTTTTTGTACATATATTTAACTTTACAGAAATATATATTAAATTAAGAGTTATTATTGATGAATCACAAACAAAAAGATTGGGACATGTTTCATGCCCTCTCGAATGTTTTTTTTAAACGATGGTCATATATACAACGGGTCCATACTGGGCAGTAAGGATCGAAACAACACGATCCCCTAATCACGATTGTACAAACGTTGCCTTTATACTAGAACTTAACTCTAGGCTGAATTGCGCTGAACGGGTCTAATGACATTCATTTACTGCGATACGACATTCTATTCACTAATATAATTTATGAAAAAACAAATTCTTTTAAACATTTTAAGTAGAATATTAATAAGAAAATAACTATTAGAACAATCTATTGCAGCTTACTTTTTTCGACCTTTCTAATATTTATTTAAATAATTATAATATAAATACTATTTATAGATATTATTTTTCTGTTCCTAATATTTGTTACTTATGTTTAAGTTACTAAAACTTTTAAATCCATCAATGTATAGGATGGAAAGAAATAATTTAAATTTAACCCAAATTATTCGTTAATAATTAAGTATTCTGCAGTTTTTTTTTCATACTTATTGACTAAAATGCTTCTATTGAAGCAATAACTGCTGGTAAAATTCAATTGCAAAATTTGTAAATTTCTGTGACATTACGCTTAGTATCAACGTAGAGCTTTCGGAATCACTAATACATACAACAAATCTTTCAAAGAAAGATTCAAGGTTGTATTCATATTACTCTCAAGTACATTCAAAGCCGTTACTTTTGCATATCAAGAAGTAAAATCGCGTGCTATAAAGGACCGAAAGTCACAGCTGTGGTGAGAGCGTGTAATACTGGCAGTGGAGCGCTATCAAAACATAACAGATAAGAATACTCTGCGATATCGTCTCATTGTTGATGGTATACAATTTAGTACTAACATTGTTTACTTAAAAAAAATCATAAAAAATATTTAATTTAATCTTAATATAATTAAATAAAACAATCACATGGAAATCTTAGTTTGAAATAGCCATATTTAGTTAGAGAAATTGAGTCCAATAGTCTTGTTTATTATATTTTTTTTAATATTTTTTAATAGAGTAACCTTTGTATTAAAAACAACTTGCAAATTATTTCGAAAGCGGCGTAATGATCAAGAACAATTCTAAAGATAGTCATTATCCCAATAATTGAGCACTATAAAGACTTTCATTAAAAACGAGCATTTTGAATTGTACTTTAACAATGCCTTCAAAATGACACACTATGTATAATTGTGAATAATCATTATAAAAAATTACATGCATTTAATACAAAGCTACTGATGAATTATAGTTTTAATACTAAAACAAGGCTTGAACCGTACAATGGAGTAATAAAATGTAAAAGTTTTTAAATGGTATTTAATATTTGCGTTTCTTATTCAAATTATTCCCGAGAATCGTTGACATCGAGGCATGATTGCTTTTATTCCTTGGGGACGTTTATATTGCATTGTCAAGGAACAATTTCTCTGAGACAGTCTATTCATATTTACCCGATATAAGTATATATCATTATTAAAAATACATCTTTAATATCCTTATATAAAATCACTTAAATTGTTTGAAATACATTATTAAGAACATACATTTAAAAATGGAATTAAAGACAGTTTAAATGCGAGTTTGTGACTTTTTTTTCGGCTAGTTAATTCTTAGTTGTCTAGCTTAAATTAATGTTCCCATTTGAGCTAGCAAAAAGTTGCTTCTTATATAACTGAATTAAATTTTCACCAACAGAAAGAGTAACTTTTTATTTGATTATAATAATAACTTTATACTTCACGTTCTATATAAGTTGCCAAAGTAATGTTTTTCTTTAGAAAACTATATTTATAAAAAATATGTTATACCTTCCTGATGTCACTCATTACTTAAACTGTTTAGGCATGAATTTTTAACAAACGCTATTTTATCTTCGTCAACTATCATCTAAAATATATTATAAGATGGGCTGAGAAGTTTTTAATTTTTCGCGAAGCACTAAGCGAAGGTCGGAGTTTACAATTTAAAAACGTTCCCTGTAGAAACTAAATTAATTTTTCTAAAAGCGACTTTCATATTACTATAAAGTAATTTAGTTTTCATTAAATAGAAAAGACTTTAAATGTATTTCATGAAACCTTACAATAGAAAAAAAAATTAACCAAATTTTCTTGTAACAGATGTCTTCACTTATTCGATATATTTTTGTCCTCGTCTATATCATTTTTAGCTTTTTAAATAAACCCTAAACTGCTCCTAAATTGTCCCCAAGGGCTAAGTTAAATAAGTATTCGATAATTGTCAAAATTTTTAAACAGTAAATGACATTGTTACGTATTTTTACAAGTAAGGTTAATCACTATTGTAGCCTTCACGAAATTCTCATAAAGCAGAAGAATTTACATCAAAAAAACCAAACCAAATAAATAAAGCATATAAATAATTTTGTTTTTATTTATTTTTACTTAAGTAGCGAAATCTGAATTCATATTCGAAATAAAAATATTCATATAACAAAAACGAACTTTACCGCTTAACTTTAGTATGTCTCTTAAGTTTCTGTCTATAGTCTGACTTTTCTCTTTGTTTGTCCAAGTCATATATCTTGGTTTTAGCAAAAACTATTTGATAACTTCATGAGGAATTTTGCTCTTTATACTATTTAATTCCTTTATAAACAAAATTTTAACAATACTGAGGGTTTTAAATTCGAATGTTTGTCACTGTGAAACCAATTGTTTAATTTTCATTGCTTTTTTTTTAGTTTTATAAAAACTATTTTATTAAATAAAGTTAATACATTATTCACATAAAAACATGGAAAAAATGTATAAAAATCAAAAAGTAGACAACTTACGCTATGAATCCAAGTGCCATGTTCCGAAGAACAAATACGGCCGAGAAAATGTACAAATATCACACGTGATACGTTTGTGTGTTAACTTTCAGCAAGTAAAGGAAATAGCCACGAAGTGTAACCAATCAGTTACACTTTTACTATATGTATGAACTTACTATAAAGTCGGCGTCTACTACTCGAACATAAACTTATATAGTTGAGAGCTGTACGAGTATATGTATCTAGAAGTGACTAGATGCCAAACTGTTTAATTACTTCTCTATTAAGTTTTCTATTGTAATTGAAAAATATTTTTCTCATATAAATTAAATCAAAATAAAAAAAGATAATTAGCTGTTTTAATATTATAAACTCATATTCAATTTACCAGTATTTTTTGTCGTAATAGTATTTCGTTCCATACTATTAAACTTACGATGTTTCAAAGCACCATATGTCTTGTCTAAGCATTAATTTTACTGAGAATTTGTAACCAAACAGTTTGAAACTTGGAGAGCCTAGCTCTGGTTAAGTTGCTACAGCTCGGACTTGGGCTGGTTGATGGCTCGAACCTGGTAGTAATACCCTCTCATAGAATATCGGCTTCAAGTAGCCTTCCCTCTCCTATTCTTTCCTTCTCTTTCTTTGTTCCACCTTTTCCTGTCCCTCTCTCACAGTCAGATTTGGCAACACATCTGTCACACGATTATGATGCAGATGTCCATAGGTGACGGTGCCTGCCTCCCACCAAGTAGGCCGTCTGATCGTTTGCACCGTTTATATATAAAAAAGATTTAAATCTGGCTTGTATTAATGAAATATATTCAGTGCTTATTTAATTTGTAATGATAAATTTAAACAAATGAAATGTCAATATTACCGTTTATATCTCTCTCTGTTTGTGGTTAATGTTATTAATTTACCTGACAAAATTTTTGTAATGCTTAATCCTGCAATTATATAATATTCCCTCAGAACCCGAGCGTATTTAATATAAGTATCACCAATGATATTATGACAAGTTAAATTTTATTATTTGCCACAAGAGGAAAATTTGTGTGTTAAGTTATGAACCTACTAATGAATTTTTAGTATATAAAAAAATATATAAAAGTAAGTCAGACTTAAAGCTTGTATGTTAAATCTGGATATTGAAATAGAAATCTTTGAATTGGTTAAATTCAAAGGTTTAAAATATATTCAGCAAATTAGATAAATACACAAAAGGTCACCAAGACGTTTGTCTAGCGAATGAAACCTAGAAAGCAAGACCAGTTTCAAATGTCGGTCTTAACTATTTGAATATAAAATAGTTTATTTAGTTATATATAAAATAATATGACATTATATCAGTCCTAAAGAGGACTGGATATTTTTTCTTCTTGAATTATGAACTAACTCAAAAGCAAGATCTTGAAGTTTCACTAATTACCTTTTCATATATTTATTGATAACGATAAATTTCGACAGTTTAATTGCGTAAAAATATTTTTTTTAAACAATATGTAAACAATAATCGCTTAAAATAATACTTTTTAAAATTTCTCGAAAATAATAATAGTTTTAATAAACAAAGTGCAAATCAGCACTAAAATAAAGTAACATATTTCCTTATTTAATTTATCTTTCTAAGTTTCCAAATATAGAAGTTAGTGCATTTCGGTCTAAATCAAAAATCACATACGTCACAAGAGAGTAAAACGTGTGACCGCGTAACGTTAAAAGGCATGGTATACTTATTACTAACGACACGACATGAAATGAAGTTACAAACAAGTATTACTCCTTTCGATCTAAAAATCTTGTTTGATCGATAAATATGGTAAATGATTATTTATTTTAGAAATAATAAGTTCAATTTTAATGCTTCTGTTCATGCCGATTTTTGTAATAAATTCAATGCGTCTAAGTCACAAGTATCTTAAAAACGTCCTGTGCCATATATACTTCTTTTTAACCTAGTGTGCGCTCAAGTAAATGAAAGTCTAATTATAATTGTTATGTATTAAAGTTCCTTACCGTTACTATGAATGTCGAACAAATAATCGTATCGTATAGTTTAAAATGCGTTTCAAACTAAAGCGTAGGAAATGGAAAGAGTGCAATAAATAAAAGCACTTTGAGTGGCTAATTGGAAAGCGGACATATAAATCAGAAGCCACTCTGACCGGTGCCAAGGCCTGAACACAATTGCCACTCCGAATCCGTAGTTCACTTGCTCTGAAATAGAAATTTGAATACAATATTTCCTAAATTTCAAGAATTTCTATTCATATAGGAAAAATATAGTTTACTAAAGCAGACGCTGGCGAGGAAAAGAATATTACCTTTTAAAATTTTAGATATTAAATCCCTTAATCATAAATGTAAATAAATTCGTATAAATAAAAATTAATGAACAGCGTGTATTGTATATTTGATATTTATTTAGAGCTTAAAATCTTATAGAATACTAAAGAAACTTTGAGAACTCTGAATTCTAAATAATCTAACCAGCTTTAACACTAAATTGCCTTAATATTATATTGAATGCCTCAGTACCGTTGGACTTAAAACTTATAATGAGGTCCTTAAACATACATGTAATACGAAAATCTTAACTAGTCCTCAATTAATTGATGGTAGCCAAAAAAACTGCAAAATAATAATGAAGATATATTTTTCTAAATTAATTTTATATAAATAATGTCTTAACCGCCACTAGATATATTTTCTAAGTATTATTTTGAAATTTAATAATCCGACAGTTACTAATATGTATTAAATATATGTTTTAAGCTTCTACTGTATGTACCATTCTAGAATATTTTTTAAGTTTCTATGGAACATAGTGTATGTTACTAATTGCCCTATTAATTTTCTGGTCAATTTACGCTTACACAGGTGATGATTGCTGCAGGCGTCCATTAATTAAACAGGGTATTTGTGAAGTGTACGCAGTATTTGAAGTATAGTGAATATATTCAATGTTTCAAATTCTTTTTAAAAACACTAGAAATAGATATAATATGAATAACTAACAAAATATAAACTAGTCTTAGCCAAAACAAAACCAAACCAAGTATAATCCGTGGGCACACGAACGTTTACTTGCACGCACGCACGCACTTATGCTGACAACAACTGTACATTATTAATATTTTAAAATTTATAATTTTTTCAAGTTGAAGATATTTTTATTATGATTTCAAATATCTGATAAATTATTGTTATCAATAAATAAGACTCACAATTGTGAACCTTCCATGGAATTTACATCGTAATTTTGTCGGTCGTACTCGATAAGCTTCAGATACGTTTGTTTAATTGAGAAAATTGATTACTTTTAACAACACCATAATGGTACGGAGGCTACTTTTATACTAACTTTCGGTTTAAAACACTGGCTTTAAAGAAGTAAAAAATATATATTTGTCAAAAATGCTCAAGTTTGTTTTCCGCAACAATTACATTAAAGATCAATACCAGAAAGAAACGAAGACTGAACTAAAAAACTTCAAACAACAGGACCTGATTCAAGATAGATTCCGGATCTCATCATGAAAACAATTTTTGGTGGTTAAAGTTATTCAAATTTATGTATATTGTTAAGGTCATGGTGGCCTAGAGGCTAAAGGCCAGCCTTTCGTGCATGAGGGCGCGCGTTCGAAATCTGGCAATTACCAATGTGGTTTGTAGTCATATGTACTTTCTAAAAGTATTAAGATACCACTGACAGACGGTGAAGGAAGACAGTGTGAAAAAACCCGGACATATGATGTCCAATTATAATTTTGAAATCACCAATGTTGGGCAATCGTCGTGATGACCTTTGTTTTGCAGTGGGCGCTGATAAGCTGATGATGATGATGATGATAATGATAACATTGTTAATAATAATTAAAATTTTAATAATAAATATACTACAGCCAGAATAATTATAACTGCATTATAAACACTTCGAAGCCAATTTTTTCTGTAAGTGTTAAAAATTGATATTAAATATTCTTTAGCGAGTGATGGAGTCACTTCTAGTTTTATGGTTAACTCAGACATTAAACAAAGAGTATATTCTGCTTTTACGTAGGCAATTTAATCTTAAACAAGAGACTTTTACCTGAAACATTATCTTTTAGCGAATCCCAGATAACCTAATAAATTTGAGTGATTCAAAGTAAAACATATTTTTTAATTATTTATTTATTATCAAAAAAGAAGGTAACTAATTATATGGTATTAAAGTTTTATGGCATTTTATAAAAATTTTGTAAGTATAATAACTTCTTTTATTTTATTCTGATATTAAAAATATTTCTAGGAATCTAATAAAGTCTTTAAAAGGGCTAATATTTCAATTAATAATGTACAAATTATATATAAAGAAAATTTTAGTATAGAAAAGGCAAAATCTAGTTTTTTTTAATTATGATGGTTTTAAATAATACTTCCTTAATTTAGCAACAGTGGAAATGCCTCTGGCGATTTTAATCTAAAAAATAGGCAACACTAACATAATATTTCAAATATTACATTCGTACAATTTTAAAACAAATCTATAAAATAAACACAGTTACTGTAATTGAAAAATAAAACAACAAGAAATGTTGTTTTACACTTTGTTTGATTTCTATATAAACATGAATGGTTTTAATAGCTTTATTATTTTTTCCGGACGTTAGCTCGAGGGCATATCAGTTTAACACAAAATTGTTACTATTTATTCTGTTTTAAATGATTTTCAAATTAACTAAGCAGTATTTTTTGTTCCAATGAAATCGAATATATGACATTTCTATTGAAATACAGATTATACTGTCGATAAATGCTCAAATTGTGCCTGCTGGTTTAATAATTATTCTGTGAAAAATATTTAGTCATGTAAATTCAGATTTAGGTAATGATGAAAGTGTTAAATACAGCGAATGCTATATTTATTTCCCTATGTTAAATTCCAAAACTAAAAAAAAAACAGTTTTTGAAAATGGTAGACATTTTCAAGTTCTTCAATAGCATAAAGTGAAATAAAATAATTATTGAAAGTTCTAAAGACACAATAAATCATTGAAAACTAATGTTGATTTCTATTTATTGTAGTTTCTTATTCATTAAAATAATATTTGCAAAATTAAAGAGAAATTTTTATCAATAAATCTGTCCAAAGAGAGACCCTAAATATTCCTATTGTCCTTAACAAAGCCATAAACCGATCAATTAAGATGC
This sequence comes from Danaus eresimus, assembly GCA_018231745.1. NCBI lineage: Eukaryota > Metazoa > Arthropoda > Insecta > Lepidoptera > Nymphalidae > Danaus > Danaus eresimus. Next base: position 16,210 of record DVQP01000355.1, read on the forward strand.
ACCTTTGTTCCTGTTATTCGATTGTTGTAGAATATTCCTGCACTGATTCAATTTAAAATGTTCTTTATTAACTTAGAATAGGGTCTAATATTCTTTGAAACACTTCAAAATATAAAATGGTATTTAAACAATATTAATTGTTTGATATTTTTCGTGCTAATATTTTAAGAACAATCAGATAATTTTAAATGAATATATAAGTATGCACCTTTAAAACGAAATTTAATTATTAGCTTTGTTTTTCAGATACATCGAAAAAGTTGAATAACAAATATTATGACAATAAAATTAAAAATTTTGTATCATATTATATGATATTTGAAACTAACAGAATCCTTATCTTTTTAAATATATAAAGATTCCTTAATGTAAATTATATGTAGGATTGGTAAGGTTGATCGGAAATTTTATAAGCTTAGTCAAATTCTGTGAAATAAAATTTGTCTAAAAATAATAGTGGCTTTATCCGACTTAGTATTTCAGGCTAAGTAAACCACAAATTTAGAAAAGAAATTGTGTTCGTGCCTTGGCACTACTGAGAGTGCCATCTGATTTGTATGTCCGCTTTCCAATTAGCCATTCCAAGTGCTTTTATTTACCGTTTTTCCATTTTCTGCTCTTTTGATTTTTGGTGTTTTAGAAGCTACGATTTGTTAGCATGTTAATGACTAACAAAAATTTAAAATTTTAAGAACATTACAAAAAATAAAAATATTATACATTAAATTTTAAATATAATAATGGTGACATAATGTATTGTCATGATAATATATTTTTTTCTTTTTTAATTGCAAAATAGGCTATACCTTCTCAAGATTTTATATTAGCATCGGTATAAAAAGATAATCAACTTTTAATCTTCTTTCTATGATAAAGTAATAGAAATTAAAACATAATCGACTCTAAAGAGGTATATAAGAAGTTGGAATTTATATGTGAATTAACAAGGTTTTGTTGAGTGAATATCGTATCGTGAAAATTAAATAAATGAATCCTTATCCGAAAAGCGATCACGCGTTTGCTCTTTCCTTTACATGTATGATTTTTAAATTAAATTAAAATACAAATGGAAATTTAAGCACATTTTTATACAATGTCTTTAGTTTTGCTGTTTGTAAAATGACGAGACATTACATGTTAATTCACATATGCATGTCATTAAAAACATTGTCAAAAAGGCTGATGCTACAGTTTTTAACAAGCTTACTCTTACCTCAAGAATTAATGAATTTTCTTAAATTATTCTCTAGCCTTGTTATAAAAAATATAAAACATAAAAGGTTTTTAAAGCCAAACAAGACATTTCAACAAGAAATAGTATGCGTTCTAAGATTTTCAAAATGATAATGTTTTGAATATTTAAGTTAATACTAAAATGCTTTGTTCCGGGATAAAAGATTTAAAATAAAGAAACAAAACTTCTTAAACAAAGAATATACGAGTTTTATACACAAAGAGACTAAAGGAGCAATTTCTCAACAGACATACTAAAGTCTAAAGTCCTATTGAAACATCTTTCCTAATGCTTAATACGTATATGACCTCGGACTTCCTTCCTTATAATACTCGTAGTGAAATATTTCCTTGTTCTCAGTTTTGTTAAAGAATGTCTGCTATTTATTATTCATGATATTGCGAAGTTCTTTTTGTCTTGGATTGATACAAAATATAATGACATAGGTAATTGTCGTAACATTAATTATCATAGTATATATAATTAAACTTATCCCAGAAGGAAGGCATATAATTTAGAGCAACTACTCTGTGGTATGTAAAACTGATTTTTATTGATGAGCTAAATTATCGACGAGTTTTCTAAAACAAAACTATTAAACAAAGTCACGTTAAACTACCCATAGAAACTATTGATTAAGACATTAAAAAAAAAACAATATTTATAACTAATAATCAGAATTATTTTAAGATTATTTTTTATTGAATTTGTCACATAAAATCAAAGGTACAAGAACTATATATATCAAATTAATGACTCGTGATTTTGGGATGGATTCTGGACACACCGACACATTCAAAATTTGATATTAAACAAAGATATAATGAGGACCGGCCGGCTTTAACCGGCCTTTTTCATTGAATATATTTTCAAAATATATAAAAGAAGTCAGATGTAATTTAATCCACCGCAAAAAGAAGAAAAAATATGATTTTTAAATTTTAATATTTAATAAAATATGAGTGAAATTCGTATATCCTTTTTTTTATAAAATTCCACAGAATTTTTTAATCAATAGAGAGTTCGAGTTGACAAAAAAATTATAAATCTACAGAAAAAATATGCTGATAAAACTCTATTTCCAATAAGTTTTCTTTCAGATCGATAATAACGCAATAAAATTTACTAAGATGAGTAAAAATGTCCAAACGAAAGAGCGCATCATTCCACGAAGAAGAACCGACTTTTTCAATACTGATAGAGGATTTCGTTTCTATTTCCATGTCAAACATAATAGTAGTCACTGTTTAGTTTAGTTGCTACATAGACAAGAAAGTAAATTTTCAGTTTATTAAATCGTTACGAGAATTCTTGAGAAATTAGATTATTAATTTATTTTTAAGAAGTTAGAATTTGTAATCATAGCAGCATATGTCCCAAACAGTATTTATAATTTCATCAAACCCGTAAATAATACATATGGAGACATTCATAATCATGTTATTTGTATATTGTTATTTAGAACGGAAATTGTGACGTAAAAAACGTTATTTAGTATTATTTAAATAAATTTTATATACAATCAGATGTTTTCTAAAAGGATTGGACAAAGGTATAAAGCGAAAGAACTAAAAGTTTTCAAATTTTTTTAACAATAAAATAAGGGATCCTGAGATAAATCACACAGCTGTATTACAATTTAATACTATAGTGCAACAAATTGTAGTAAAACACAAGTGGATTTTCCTAGTATCATTTTATAAAATTATAAATCTAATGTTATTAAGAAATACTTTAGAAGGAATCTATAAAATTTAATAGCAGCGATAAGCTTTACATAGAATCTACGAAATATCTTAAGCACTCTAGAAAAGTGATAAAAATGTGTAACATTTGACACTGGTTCATATTATTTGCTGCTGTTTTGAATTTGCTAGTCTTTTCTATCTAAAATTCATTATAAATCCATTTAAAGTAATGAAGCTTAATTTAAAATTATTTATAATTATTTCCTTTCCATTCGTAAAAATTAATATTGAGTAAAGTTTTCTCATGAAATTCTTATAGTAAATTTTGTCACTTAGAATATTCTAGAAATAAATTATTTTTTATTTCTTAAAATAACAATATTACCTTTATTTTTATTTCGTAATAAATGAATGCACGTATAATAAACAGAGGATTATATTGAAATCGCCAAAAATAATGTTAAATCGATTAATCATTGTCATGGCCTCTTTTATATGAATGTATCGTTTTTATCTCAATTTAGAAGCTCTATACAAAAGCTCGCCGCATGTTGAAAACAATAGAATAAAAAATTTAAATGTTATGAGATTAAACATTAATAAAGCACGAAATATTTTAGGTAATTAAGGGAAAACCTTTGTTTGTTTTACTGTTAACCCAGTATGAAATACTCGGTATTGCGAGTGTAAATTATAATTAGAGATATTTTTAAAGTAAATATAAATTTACTATATGAAAATAATCAGTTGGAAATTTAATAATGAAATAATTATAAAAAAGAATAAATATTTATAAAATATTACCAGAGAATGTAATAGAGATGGAGTAGTTACGAAAATATTAGCAATAACCAAACAATATAAAAATAGTTTATTTTATAATGTATACAAGATTATTAAGAAAATCTAAAGCAAAGAACATGAAAAGATTATATTTAACAATCAGATCAAGAGATTGTTTGTCTTTCAGTCGAAATGTTTCTTAGAGATTTCGCGAGTCTCAACTTAGATTTTGATTCAAGTCGGTGAAGCTTTTTTTAGTGAATTGTTATTAATAAAACTAATGAGTCTTAAGCAAAACATTTAAACTCTGTTGAATACTGGTAAAGAGTTTTATGTTTGTATTGCCTTAACTACAAGTTGCGTTATTTCCAAAGCATGTATTTTTATTCTTCTTCCAGAAAATAGTACATTGACTATCCCAACACCGTAATTCCTTATTTTTGATTTATAACATCTTTAAAGAAGTCAATTTTTAATATTTTTTATTATGAATTTAAGTAGAGACTGATGAAAAAGTTATGATTTTATTTATTTATCAGTATATAAATAATATCATAAAGTTATCTTACTGTAGTAAGGAACCAAGAAATTTTAATGAAAATATTTATATCTAAATTACTTTAAATGATTTAGAATTTGGAATGATTTTTTATATCAACTTCATTTAAATTTGATGCTGTCATTATTGTACCACGAGTACATTACAAACAACGAAACAAACGTATATGTATATATATTTATAAATAACAATTCCTAGGAAGATGAAAAAATTGGTGCTATTTTGTATGATTCAATTCAACATCGGCAGTCTTAAGTTTTATTTAAAACCTTCCTATATAACTTATGAGGAAAATTAATGTCATTCCATTTCAGGGTTCGCGTAAACAGTGTTAAATTTCCCAAAGTTACATAAATATCACGTTAGATTAATCTCAAGGCCGGTAGCATAACCTTAAATAAACAGTCAAATTAGCTTCAGCGAAAATTCATTTGATAAAAAACGAATTCAATTAAAATTTGTATTTCAGGTTAATTGAATCAAAAATTTGAAGTAGCAAAATGTTTTCGTGCCTTGGCACCAGTTAGAGTATTTCTGATTTATATGTACGCTTTCCAATTAGCCATTTAGTCAATGGTTATTTTTTCTCTATTTTTCAAACAAATATCATTAAACGTTACACAAACAATTGCACTGACGATTTCCAGCAGATTACTCTTAAATAGGGTTTTTTTTACAAAATATTATATTAACTTAACTTACTAATTCTACATATAATTTTCTATTTAAACTAGTTCCTTAAATAGTTCACATTTTAAAATATTAAAGAAATAGTTATCACGTCAAGCATTGCGATGTTACTGCTTCTATCTATGCTATTGTCAATTGATTTTGTTCTGGTTTTGCTTTTATTGGTGACTCTTCACGTTCAGGGCGTGATTTAACTTATAATCTTTAAGCATTTATGTCATGTAGAATGGAAATGCCATTAACATCTGTTCTGCCTTTCCTAATATTGCCCTAAACAACAGTCAGCCAATAGAAAAAATATTTAATCAATTTTATATATTCGAAAATTATTTATACATTAGGATTGAAGAAATAAGTTAATTATATGATACCATAAAATCATCAAGAACAAGACTAAACTCTAAATATTCCGTTTAGGAAGCTATAAACCGATCAATTAAGATGTACCCTTGTTACAATCACTTCGGTATTATGGAATATTTTATAAAAGGCAAAAAACTGCTCTAAGATAACTGAGTTAGATTTTAATCTCAAATGCAGAGAGAAAATGAAATTATCATACATATGTACAACGTACAGTTCATCTTAATAAAAAAATATATTGCATTTTCTCATAATTCAGAATGAAAATATTTACAATATTCATTTACTGAAACATTAGTTGTGAACTCGATTTAATTTAATATTAAATTTTAAGCAAAAATCAATGAACACGTTCATATTATAGTAATGCATAATTCAAATAACTATTACTTGTAATTGTTTGTATCTGAAATTATATTCAAACATAAATATAATACCATTGAACACAAATTACTATTGAAATATCGACGCTAAAGTATTAACAACGGGCATAATGCAATAAATAAATACTTTACACATTTGTCATCTGAACACTGAAGGTAAATTAATATTGCAAATACCAGAGATATTTAATTATAAATTAAGGGACAAAAATATTTTCTGAGTCAAAATTATTAAGCGTAGTTAATTTGTTGGTTTTCTAGCTTCAGAATTCAGTCCCTAATAAAATGGGGTATGCATATATAACTTAGGCTAATAGAAAAATCGTAATTGTTATATTTTATGGAAATAACATTTTATTTTGTAAAGTCCATGTTCATCTTCTATTATATAATGACCTTTTAATGTCACAATATATAACTGCAACTATTTTTGGCTTAATATAAAACACAAAGAGTATTTCATACGTTGCTCCAACGACCGATTTTACTTTTGTATTATAACTTCGGTTGGAAAATCATTCTACATATCGCACGTGCTTCGAAAACAAGACCGCAAAGCATGTAAAATGTAGATGAAATGCACTCCCGCGATCTAAATATAATGAATGATGTTAGAGGCGTTAGAGCGTACTATTCTTATACTGTATTATACTATTTTACCGAACTTTCCCCATTGTATAGACCATAGAATACACCAACGTTCGAAGTCTAATAAGCGAACGTGTCTTCAATTTAAAAAAAAAACTCGCAAAGGTGTAGTTTCTACAAAATATGAAAATTTTTTCAAGACCTTAATTTGATTTTATATGTATCTTAACTTACAAAAAATATCAACTGACGGCAGTAATAGAACGATTTAGTTATTATTTCCGTGACTGTAAATTTAACAAATAAAAAATTGTATTTTTATTTAAAAAGCAACCTTACAATTACAGTACCAGCGGAACATTTTAATCTATGCTTACGCGCACAGAAACCGCGTATAATGCACAAAATTTACACAATAATGGAGCAATAATTTTATCGAAACGAATGAACTGCTTCTCATATTAATAATATATGAGCCAGATAAGCTGCGACTTAACACAGCAATGGTTGAATGGAAAGTAAAATCAGCAATTTTATCAGAAAGGGTATTACGCAATACCTCATTTAATCCCATTATTTTTTTATACTTTAAAATAAACTGAACTTAACCAGTTTCAAGTTACTCATGAGATACCTACGTTACAATTCAATAACGGAATGATTTATAATGGGATTTGTATGCTGTAAGTCCCAATTTCAGGCCATCTAAGTGAATGTACAGCCGCTACATTTGATACGAACGCTACAAAGCTGCAAGATTGCGGAGTACGAATATGACATATGACAAGTCAGACTCGCTTCGGTAACTTCGTTGTAACGGAACATGAAATGCATTTAAAAATATTATGTATATACAAAGACATGTTCGATAATATTTATCTCTTTATTTTTAAAGAGTAAGCAATGTTTAAAACTAATTTTTATTGTATACATTATAGAGTTTAATTTCACATTATATGTATAGATATTCTTCTTAGTTTATAATGCGTAATTAACGTTACAGAATCGAGTTATAATTTATTGATATATTATTAAATATGCCAACAGCTCCGTCGCACACAAAACAACTAAATCAATCGTCCTGTGGTTCGGAACTAGGTCGAAACGTGCAGCGTTGCAAAGAAACTAGAAGAATTAAAATTCATATTTTAGATTTAATTGTATGAGAATATGTGTTGATTACTTCTTTATCGTGAACATAAAACAAAGTTTAGATTCAATTTTTTAAATACATTGGATATGTTTCTATCTTAATAATGTATATAGAGGCGATAATATGAAAACATAAGTCATTATTTATCATTAATATATAATGTTATTTAATTATCGCTTCATATTTTTTAGAATTTGTTAGATCCAGCGTCCATATTTCAATGAAGTTCTTCAGTGATGCGTTCGTCAGTAGCTGTCTGGACTAGATTAATGATAAGTTGCATAGACAGATGTGAAAAATCGCTCTTAAACCCACCGCCTGTCGCCCGAGAATTATAGGGCTTACTACAGGATTCTAATACTAGACGAAGTGGAATATCAAGAACTTACAACTACAGTATTGTAAATTAAAATGGTGCACAGGTTTTTTTTATGATATTAAGGATATATCATAGTTTTTACTGTCAAAATTGTCGTCATATTTTGACAGTTTATTTTATTTTCAAATAATAAATATTTACTTGTCATATTATTTTATTGTTTTCGACAGTTTAATTACCTTTAAATCTAAGCAATTACATAAAATTATATGTTTTATTTTTGACACCTCCAGCTTTATAAATGAAAGTTTTGATTTTGGTCGATATTATGGATTAAAAATATCTTTTTTGATAATTTACCTTAACTTTATATGTCCTATAAGTATACATCATCGCCATCTGAATAACAAGAGTTTAAAGCTGTAGGTTTTGATGAAA
>DVQP01000356.1:0-24375 GCA_018231745.1 Danaus eresimus
TATATATATGTAATTTTATTGAATCTGAGAGATTTGTCATATACTTATTATCAATAACGTAACATACAACGTTAAATATTAAATCCATTTTTGCTTGGTTTTATATGGATTATAATTGTCTAGTTACTTACTTGTGGACAAATCAATTCAATATGACATATGTACAACTACGAAATATCATTGTTTAAGATCTATGTATGTTTTAAATATAGTATATTAACGTGAAAACTTCTCAACATTTACACATATACATATAGGATTCATAATTAAACTGTATCCATGGCAACGTAGATATAATTAATTCAAATCTTTATTTGAACCGTTCAATTCGATCATATTGTATACTGATGTAAATTGCTGATGTCCTAACAATATCCTGTGTTCCAACCGACCTCCCGCTATCAGGAGCAGGTCCATGTATTGATGTCAAAGGCATAACATCGATTGTGCTCGCAACGCCCTATTTGCTTGCATTCTTATCTGTATCTTGCAATATGGCGGCATGAATCATAAAATATCTGGGTTCAAACAATGAGTGTATATGAGTGACGGGGCGTGCTCGGCGGCGGCTTTTATCTCGACCTACAACGATCTTAAGATATGATACTTCAACCAGTACCCAGTACTGACCATCTATAAATCGAATCGTGTTGAACCTACAATTTTGCTGTTTGCACCGCCTATCACTATCCGGGTATATCTAATTAGGTTATCGGCAGAGATTAATTTATTCAGTTTGATATATATATCCTTTTCGCGTGCTTATGGTTTCAAAGGTTTTTTTATATGATGTCTTAGTAAGTTTGTTTTGGGTATTACAATATAGTAAACATTCAGGAAAATTTCGTTATTTTCCTGTCCATTATATTAAAAATTGAATTAGCGAAATGTTTGTGTACGATATTTTAAAATAAAAATATAAACAAGATCAAATCAAATACATTAAATTCGGTATCTTTCAAAATAAACTTTCGGCATCGATTTTGGTTGACGTAAAAATATAACACTTAATTCAAACAAATAAATTTTCATGCAAAATAATAAAAACATGTTTATCTGAGACTTCGAACTGCACTGTGATGGGATTTCTTAGTAACTGGCACAATAAATTCATATTGTATATGTTCCATTTCATCTGTGTTCCGCATTATCTGTGAGACTATGTTTGTGTCAGCTATGATTTAGAACGCTCTCTTATTCAGTAGCTGTATAGAGGTCGACATTAGTCGAGATCCGGACGTCTTAATTTACCTTATAACAGATGTACCCTTTATGTACTAGGAATTGGAACTATGTTTATGCTTTCTTTGATGCTATCTACGGTTCGAGAGGTTAACAGCTTAAGGTTATCGGAAGCTTAGAATTATCTTGGAAGTTAATTCCGTTGTGAATAATTTACATACTCAATATATGGGTACTATTCTAAAATATATTTGAAGTATTTGTCAAATTATAAAAGTCCTTTTGACGTCTTTTGGCTACAGCTATTCCTATATCAATATACTTTAAATGCTTGGCCGTTAAATAATAAATAAATCTTAATCATACATTATTGTTATTTTTTTTTCGTATTTTGTTTAATGCTAATAAAAATATTATAAATTGAATAGTTTTATATGGTTTTCAAACGAAACGGCATAAAAAATAAACAACCTTGACAGAATTACGTATTACAAGTTTGTCTTCGTCTGATGGTTTAGTGGTTAGTAAATATAAGTATCGCTAAGTAAACTGTAAATCATATTTAAGTATAAATAAATAACCCTCAAATATTAGCACAGCCAGCCTGCTAGTTAGTAATTTGAATTTACATATATTACATATTTGCAAAAATTTTAATTTTAAATCATATTTTTGATAATACAAGGTCCGTTTTCGTATGGAGTCGAATATAAAATCTATTTAGCGAAACGTTATTAGTAATTTATAAATGGGTCGTCAACCCTAGATATGATTGAGCGCTTAGGTGATGCTACATCTGTTTGGATGTGTGGGAAAACTTGTGTTAGTCACACACATAGCTCGCTGTAGACATGTGCTCTCGATTCAAATAATCCGTGTAACAATTTGATGACTTAAATATCATAGTGTTTTGTTTGTTTAATGAAAACCTCAAAGCAAGCCGATGGCAGAATCGCGAAAATTAAACATAAGCTGATAACGAAATGTAAAAGTATGTATTTTGTGCCATTTTATGGGAAATAAAATTATATTTATACAAAGTTGTATATTTTTTAGGCGATATCACAAAGAGAATCGTCTCTACGCCCACGTTGAACGCTCGTGGTCATATCACATTAAATACATATTCCAAAATTATACACAAGTTTTTAGTTATATAAATAATATAATGTATATACAATTACTAATAGAAATATTTTTTCTTATTTCTCACGTATGGAAGGAGTTTGAGGAATATACACCAGTGTAAGTCATAACATGCATGCAACGATAATTATTTTGTCCTAAGATTTAGATGGCATGATTGGATGGCATGCATGTGCATCTTTATCCTAATAATTCGTAGATGCATCGCGTGTATTTTTTTTTTAATACTGCTGTGCTGACTTTTATTTGTTTCTGAATTTGAATTTATTATTTATTACACATATATTATATTTCTTTTATCAAGGCATTCAATTTTATCCAAGATTCGGGTGTTGAATTCGAAAATATAAGTACCTAGTACTTTTGTTTTAGGGACTTATTATTACGAAAAATAGAAATATTTTTCATACGTATAGTGAAACAATTCACACTTGATCGTGTGCTCTGATTCGAAATTATGCTTTGTCAAAGTTTCATTCAGCTTGATGTAGTTAGTGTATAGGTATACCATTACAGTAGTAAACATATTAAATTACACACATGTATGTATTATTGTTGATGCAAATGCTTTTCCAGATGAGCACCGGTCGGCGGGCGGCAGCTGGGAGGAGCCGATCAGCACTGTTAGGAACACGCCGCTTAGACGATCCCAACGTCTCAACTCCACATTGGATTCCAGGTAATATTTTTTTCTCTACACACTAGCTTTAATCCCTGGCTTTGTCTTACTTATTCTAAAACTTTGCCTAACATGGAATACTATTAATAAGTATTTTAACTTATACATAATTATTTAGAATTGAGTTTAATACTTTACTTCTTTGATTTTAGACTATATGACGTATTTTTATACGTTGAAAGATTATATGTGTATGTGTGAGATACGTTGCAATATTGAATGGTTCTCGTGTTGCAGCTGTTAATATAATCAGTCCGGTCAATAGCTACCACACATAGACAATAGACGTTTAATAAAACAAAGCAATATAGCGCACTGTCCACTGCATTGGTATTGCTTTAAACGAAGGAAATAGGTTCGGGCTGTCTTTTCTAAGTATGATTGATGTCTATTCCGAAATTAGAACCAATTCGTTTGAATGGGGGAGCTAAAGTGACTCAATTTCTTAATACTTAAAAGTTTTTTTTATAACTGCAATTTGTAGCGAAATTTTCATAATTATATCCTCTACAACTGATTCTAATATGTAATGAATATTGTTATTTTATTATGAAATTATTCAAGCGTTTTGATAATATTATACGGGATTGGAACAAATGCCACAGGTTATATTAGTAATTATAATGACTTGCATTATGCCAGTTTATTGGCTGTATACTGGCAGTTTACAGTATATATAGGACTTCCTTGTTGTGGTGTTGTCTCGTCGCCCCGCAATTAGCGTCGACGCGTACCCAATTAACACAAATTTCCTGTGTTCCTCGGGCCACTACAGGCCACTGCCTCTCCATTGACCGTTTAACTATTACCATTTTGATCCAAAATCATCGTTATAGAACTTAAATAACAAATAATCATTATTCTGATGTATGGTTACGTTACATTAATATAACGCGTGTAAGTTTCTGGTAAATAAATCAATATTATATGAAGCTTGTTTGATGTGTTCATATAAAACTACTTGTGTTTGTATCTATCGTTGCACGTGCCAGAAGTTAGCGCCCCCACAAAGCGGGTCCCATTTACCATAAGCGTTGTATACCCGCATTCGCTTTCTAAGTTGACTCATAAAACGCATTATATGTCAAAATTCTGAACCAGTGACGTTATTGACATACATTCTTTTAGAAAGCTTTAATACTTTATATCGGATACCAAGCGAAATCAAGGAAGTGGAAAGGTGTGATGTTTTTTATCTTATCTCCATACTCCTGACGTGCTAATAGTATTTTGAGACATCTGCAAGTGATAGTTTTTTGTGTTCGACCGTTGTAACAGACATACAAAGAATGCTGGTATTTTTAAAGATATATACCCACACATACATATATTGAATCCTTTAACAAATTTGAGAATTTTAAATTTTCTTTGCTGTATCATAATACTTTTTTTTTAATTACCTCCAATACAAACATGTATATATTTTTGTATGTACCAACAGTCATAGTAAATTATATTCATACCATTTTTCAGCTAAACAATATGTTACATATATATAGTATGGTTTCTGTTATGACTTATGGGATGATGAAAAAAATATTAACAGTATAGCAAAGAACGGGACCTAGACTCTCACGATGTGAATTTTTCTCACATCGTCTTATAATCTTCATACAAATGATAGGTGATACATACAATTACTTACACAAATGATGGAAATATTCTCGTCCTAATTTATAACCGATAAATATATATTTACACCAGCTATTGCCCGCGACTCCGTCTGCGTAAAAAAATAATAACACTTAAGCACCGAATGCGCCCCGCCTCCCTCGCTAACTCGCTTTTGATAATTCTTAACATCGGGATTCGGGATCGGGGTATAAAGCAACTTAAATTACTACTTATCGCATCAGCTACCTACCAATTAAAGTCCCTTCAAAAAGGGTCCAGCCATTTTAGAAATTAGCCGGAACAAACAGATAAGCAGACAGATCAAAGGTAAAACATCATTGAGATATTATCGACTATATAAAGAAGGCTTTTACTAATATAAATCAGTTTAAATTAATCTATTGTTATTATTATCTAATATAGAAATACATATTTTAAGTATTTATTATGTAAATGAGTTATATTTTCTTGACATTAAGTTGGTATTAAATAATGTCAAGGATCTAACAACTAATTTGCATTAAAGCTAATGTTCTAACTGTGGGGCAATTATTCTGGCCCCTATTGTCATTTGCTTTGAGGTTATTTACATATATATAAAGCAGGTTTTAATAGTACATGATTCTTGAACATTGTTTTAATGACTTCACCCACAGACAATGGAGGTTTAAATGGTTATTTTTTGCCAATTAAACCTCTTTGATCTTCGTCAGTCTGTTGAGATTTTATGATTCTTTTTTCTGTGCACTGTGATACCTATTTATATTTTATTATTACAAACGGAAAGTGCCTAATGATAATAAGTTGTCAGCTATATTATAAAAGCTAAATTAGAATAAAAGTAAATGATGTAGGCATAAAAACAATCTTCAATATAATTCCATATCATCAGAAGTATTTATGATAACCCTTGTCCTTGTATAAATAGGTCAAAAGTTATCTTAAAACCTAAGAAATAAAACTTTGATTTCTACTTTATATATATAAAAAATAAAATTATAATACAGTAACAAAATCTCCAATCAGCTTCCTTGAATAGTAATAAAAAAATAATATGACAATTAAGTTACAAAAATACATTGTAATTTTAATTAATAATAAATTTTATATTCTTACGACAATTTATATTTTGTCAAAATATTTCAAAGCTCGAAGTTCACATGTAATAGAATGTAGTTATGAAAATTTTGTTAATAATTATGTACAAAGGAACATACATCACTGATAATATTGTATTTAGTGTCAGGAGCTGCAGGTCACGTAGATAAATTGACGAGCTGACAGACAGAGCGTCGTCTTTCACAAGTCTTTATCACCCATTATTCGTTTATTAATTCGTATAAATATAAAGGTTTAGATGCAGCTGTAAAACGTAATAGCATCCAATGGTTGTGACATAGCTTCTGTGATTTACCAATGTCTGCGACAACCGACCAGCGTGGGCGTTTAACACCAGTTGGTAGATTTATTCTCAAGGTTTAACAAAACATGCAATATTTATTAAACCTACCGCAATCAACACCACATCGTAATGTTATAACTATGTTTATACGACGGCTGTTACAATGGAGAGTGACATAAATGTTATAAATATCATATCATATGTCTACAATTCTTGCGAAACATAAAATTTGGGCATTCGTGAATGTTGCTAACAATAGTTTGTTAAGTAAGGATATATTATAAGTATAGTAGAATTAGATTAGCTTTGTTATGAACAGATTTTTAAGTTTCTTGAAAATTCCAAGAGTGATTATTATCTATAAAAAATTTACGTATTTCATAGACAATACCATAGAATAAGTGTCACATAGATATTTAAACCATCTTATAATTTAACATAATATATTATGTTCGACTATTTATACACGTTTTATAAGTAGGAAAAAATATTAATAAATATCCTCAAAGTCAAAGGTTATGTATAATAAAATATGATCTAAAGAGAATCCGCAATAAATCACTGGTTACGTAATGATTTGATGGCTAGAATGACGCCTAGTTTATAGATGCTCAGCTGACTATTTGAATTCGCGCCTTACGAGGTGGAATGGAATAAATAATTCATAGGATTCATACTTTCATGACGTTAATATCAGAAACACTTATGTCATTTTATTATAATCAATAGTTTCGAACGTTGTAGCTACTGAAATAATTCCGTTTATTTTTTGTACAGTTTTGATGGGCTTCTTCGTGTAGATGTTGATACGAAGTGTCTATCGTGTAGCTTTTTAGTTGAAATTATAACGTATTATCGTCTCCTTTACGTTAAAGCGTTTTAATAATTATGCCTTATTCTTAGAACTTTAAATAAGATGGATATATATATATATTGCAGGAGAGATATAAAATGCTCCTTTAAAATATCCGTAATAAGATTTTTTAAATCGCTTGTATGTGACTTCAATGTGAGAAATACAATTGTGAGAAGCTTATAAAGATTTATAATTGTTAACAATCACATTGTGAAGATTTAAATGTTTATTGTCGTTGCAACCTTCGGCTGTTTCTTTGTCTGGTATTATGTCAAAGTAATTGATCCATTGTCGTTATATGTTGATCGATTTGTCAGTAAGTCATTGTATTTGCAAACATTGAGTTCAATTGCTGTTTAGATGACGGTATCATTTATATGTCTCACATTTAATCTAATATTATCAAGCGCCGATGCACAACGCTACGGAGAAAAGCTCATTGTACTCTATTATTTTGCGGTGACACTAGTTTTTTTTTACGTATCTCAGGAATACGGGGGCCGTTTTAAAGTGAATTGGTTTTTAACCCATACGAAGACAAAAATTGTATTTTATTTATATTACAAAAGCAGAGAAATGTGAATTCTGTTCTATTTGTAAATATTTTAAAGATCCTTATCAATGGATATGACTTTTTGAAATAATTATATTGCAGTTTATATATCAAAAATATAGATATACGCGCACTGAGTAAGAAATAAGAGTGTTAATAATATATATATACTTTTTAAACTTTCGAAAGGTTTCACCCTAGTTTCTATATATTTTCTCTAAGTCAAATATGGCTCTGTAATCTTTTTTTTACTAAATTGATCTTCCGCATCAAATAATTGCCAGCATCCTCTCAATAGTGCTGTTAATTAAAGTCGATTGAGTCAATGATAACGATGTATTAAAACAATTATAGCGTTTGTGGAAACTAATTAGTACATGGATAAAAAAATATATTGTATAAGAATTATTTGGTTCTTCATGTTAAAGCTTCATATGTCTTAATATTTAATAATATATATGGTTTTAATATAATACATGTACTCTACGGATATAATAATGATATCAACTACTATTAACGAACAGTTTGAAGGGTAATAATTGATTTTTATTTACTTTGTATAAGAACAAACGATTTATGTGCAAAAAACCATTCAAACCTGGTATAAAATCTTACAAAACTCATTAAACACTAGCTCAGGTTTAAGGTCCAGTTTCTACTAATGAGGTCCTTCTCTATTCCAAAAGTATGTTTGTCATAATGATATCTCTTTACCCTAAAACCTCATTGTTCCAGGAGCACCGGCCAGCTTCGTAACACGTTGAGCCGTGCTCGCGAGCTGTGTGAACGATGGCGTAATGGGGGTTCGAGTCCGTCACCCCCCGCGCCAGCCCCGGACGACGAGGGGGGAGGGAGACTGGCGCGGTGGTTTAGCGTCAGGAGGGGGAGCTCGCATCACTATGACATGCAGACACACGAGACGGATAAGATGCCCAAGTTACCAGAGGTTAGTTTAAAAATATGGTTGGATTATGGCTATGAGAGTATCATTAGTGGGGATTTTTTTTTCGTCTATATTGTTTTTTCGAAACCTAAAATGAAGACCTCCTCTATCCATAAAATGAGTAATTATAATTTGTTTGTGTATATAACAGTTAATTGTAATTTGGATCTACATATATTTTATAGGTCAGCCAAATTTATGGACCTTGTTTTAATTGCCGACCGTTTCGTTTCGCTGTCTACTTTAATCGAAATCTTGTCCTTGGTTACATTTGATCCGTATCTAAACGTTTTATGGCCATGTCGGTTACATATAAAATATATTAGAATTTCAACGTCAGTATTATTTTTGGAACACATCTCGTTAATGTCATCCATCGTAATTAAAAATTTACTCGCAATGAGCTGAACGTACACACGAGACAGCGTTAATAAAGTTAATAATGAACTATTGTAATAACCATTCAGTAACACAGTGCATTCTTCTTACCAATAAAGCAATAGAATGTGCAATAAATATTTTGTATGCAAAATCCGGTTTAGGTCCGGCATTCTGACAGCGGCAAACAGCCGTAGCAGGATACTAAAGTTGCCGTACTATAACAACATTCTTCAAGTTTGCCCTTTTATTGTCTCAGAATTTAAATTACATTATAAAAAAAAATGAATGCAATAAAGATAATTAGTTTTGTTACGAGTGATTTATATATTTCGCTATTGTTTAATTTCTTAAATTCGTTTCCCTGGCCGGTGATTGTCGTTTGTTATATTTGGGAGTGCCGTTAAATGTTAACACGCCCATATTACAGCGACCTGAATTATCAAAAACTATATTGGTCATTGACATCCTGTTGATAATAATTTCTGGAATTAACGGACGTCATTCATTGGTTTGCTCGCCATCTTTGATTCTGATGGCTTCTGCCGTACAATTATAAAATATATTGCGTATATGAATCACGTTTATACGGTATGAATCACGTTCGGACGCTCGAGTGTCTCGCCGGTCATCAACAAACCTCAGTAACTCGGTATCGCCATGAGCATGTACATACTAGTTTGCAAAATAAATAATCTATTTAAACATGTGATATAACGATGTGCGATCTCCGTGCAACAGACAGCCGTGGACTGATGTTCACTATTGTAATGAATGTTTTTTTTTGATCCACTCAATATATTTTTAGTGTGACGGCATGAGTAACGTGTTACACGTAAATGTCAGGAGTGTTTTCCTTTATTTTGTTGTTTATATTATCTGTGTAACGTAACAGTTGATGTATGAACATGTTCTGTGTAAAAGTTCTTCGTGATGAAGCCAACTATTCAATGGCGGTTCTCGATGTATACGTAAGTCACGTGGTGACGGGCGCGGTTTGGGCTTTTGACGTTCACGGCTCACGCTTATAACATCCTGGGCTTTTAGTATGTGTTTAAAGAACTCAGCTCTTTATATCTAACGGATGTATGACAGTTCATCAATGTATTAACGGTTACGTTGACCTTGATAGTATCATATCGATTGAAACTCATGTTAAATGTACTGTTTGTATCGCAATCAAACCGCTGCGTCTCGTGCATGTATAAACAGTGACGTGATCGCGCTATTTCATTATATGTATAACTATACGTTCACGATTCCACGGTCTCGAACTAAATTTCATCACATTTTCACGCTAGATATATACAGATATATACGCACGAACGAAATGTCATCATCTGGGCAATATCTCCCAGAATCTATGTATCGAATTCATTACATTAGCTAGTACTTACATAGTAACGTATATGTGTTTATTCACCCTCGTTCCACACTAAACATTTTACAAGGAAAATGAACATGACAACTATAATACTTTGAACAATTTCACGTCGTTCGTACATACGAATGTTTTCCTCATAAATATACGGCTTTTTAACATCACAAACGTAGATTAAACTATAACGGAATAAAATATATTATAACGATAAAGCAGCCTTTGTTCTCAAAGTTATAACGACATCCGACAATAGTTTTTACGTTTATAAACAACTTTTTTACTTTTATAGACGATGATGCTTTTTCTAATACACATTTTTTATGTTGTTATGCAACTGTTTTTCTGTACCAAAGATGCTGTGTGACCTTGTTGATTTTTTTCTTGTATCGAACTAACGAGCTTTGAAATTTACAATAAATTATGTTAAATATTTTAGAGCAAATTTTAACCAATGAGCCTAGAACGGTACATTGTTGTACTCAAAATCGTATTGAGCTGTCACAAAACAAAGGACTTTAGTACTCCAGAACCAAAATTTATTTCTAATAAATTTAGATATAAACTATGATGTTATCCGTTTGTCAGTTTACATGGCTATGAGAGAACTATCGTTGCCTAGTTTTTCTATAAAAAATTATTAAAGTGGTATGAAAAACCAAACACCTGATACAACAACCTCCAGAACAATTACATTGGCTTATTTGTAATTTATACGAAGTACAAAACAGCGTCATAATAATGTCAAATCTTAACAGCTAGTTATTCTTTTGATATCAAATACAGTCATTTGTTTCATATATAACAGTGATTTTAGTTTTTGGATTGTATTTTTTTTTCTTTTAATTACAATTACAAGGAAATCTACTATTAATTGTGTTAATTACTTGTAATCAAGAAGACGGCAAATTGAAATTCCCAAGTACCTTTGTATCTTTATCTTTCTATTCCTTTTAGCTCGAGGAGGACATGTTCTCCTGCGGTGGTGAGGTCCGCGGTGGTAGAGTCCCACCTCCCTCCTTGGGCCCTCCTCCTGACACCCTCACTCCGGTGCAGCTCAGACGACGGCATGTCGTAGCCGCTATCATACACAGCGAGAACTCATACGTAGCTACACTTCAAAGGCTTATAAACGTAAGTTACTCAAAACATCCGATGACACGATAGCTTAGTGGTTATAGCGGCGGTAGTTACACCTTAGTTGTAGGTTCAATTCTATCTCACAATTTATTTCGTTTGTGTGAATGTAATATCATAATGATAACGATGTGATTTTTTTCCTTGACTATCATATTATTGTTATGCATTGTGTACCGACAGCAACTATCATTGTCATCTAATGCGTACGAACCTTGGACAACAAAAAGATTACAGATAAATTATAATACCTGTTACCGTGAGAAACGTTCAAGAATTAGCAATTACGGATCTTTTTTTTTATTTCTTCGAACTTGATCCTGATTGGACTGGCATTAGATTGAAACTCGTCTGTTACGGATAGTAAGAAAGCACACATATATTTTTTACTTTATAATATTTTGTCAAACGGATATTAGACTTAGACAGAACTGTGAACGGCTTTATAGTGTGGATCGGCCCTAATTGGTCTTAGTCATGACATGTATTTATTGTACAGATATTCTAATAATCCGTATTATAGAATAATTTCTTATACTTTAAATCGATGACTTCCCTGTTGTTTTAAATACTGTGAGTAAGAACGTCTGTATGTTTGTGTATAAGCTTTATAGTCTTATATTTGCACAATGAAGTATTTTATTACCCCCATCTATATATCCAAATAATAGACAGTATTTGTGATTGATTTGTTCATTGTTCTATTAATCGACTGAGAGTGAAATAAAGTAATCGAAGCTGTAAATTATGTGTCGAACAAAAATATATTTATTATTGCAACAAACAAAATTATTGCGAGCATAGTGTGCTTTATTTTATATTAATACATTACAATATCTTTCAATAAAATGTTTTAATATTTTGCTCTATAAAAGATATTTTAGATTTATCTATAAGCCAGCTCGTACGATATTATCATGAGACGATTTTAATAAGATAGTAAGCATAATAACGTATATAGTAAAATAACTCCCGAATCCCTACTATATTAGGAGCCCCTTTTAATATATACGCGAAATTAAACTTTAATTCTAGCGTTATTAAGCTGTAAACAAACTGTTTGAAGACATGATAGTATATTTTATTTTTTAATGTCATAAAAACTTTTAAACTGTAAGTATTTTGTCGATTAGCCAATTGCTTACTCGTACTATGGCGTAATTGAGATAAATATACATTAATTGTACGATGGGTTTTTCGTTGTACCATTTAATTTAACAAATTTTTGCTAGAGCTGTAAATCCTCGTAATTGCAATCACATCTTAGAATTATTCAAAAGCTTATTTTAATATATTTCATGGACATGGAAAATTAATTAGGTTTTTTTTTTTTATCAAAATTAGAATTGATTGCATTTTAATAACGTTCAAACACTCGAAGGCTGTGTCGAATGTTTGTTTTGCGCAACCAATGTCACTCGTAACTCTTTCAATGTTACTGCTAACTGGTAGATAATTAACATGCACCTGTTATATTTGTATATAAATATAATTAATGGTGAAAACATCAAGGTAGAAGAACTTATAAAATCGAAATTACCTTACCATTATACCGAGCCATTCCGTTGTTACAAAACGCAGCATCTCGTAATAGGATTCCGGCGACTATTGCTGTATAATCTAAGCTTGTGACGTCACAGCGCTATAAGCTACAATAATTTGGGTTATACAGAACTATTAAAGCGTTATTTTATTGTCCGCTTACAAAATAAGATTATATTAAACTTACACAAATAATGTCATTGCGTAAAATCTGTTTTATCATACCAAAACTAGTATATATGTATACATAGCGTACCAAATAAAACTGTTTCCACTATAGTTTGTTACAAGAGAAAGTATTTAGAAGCAAAATTGACATATCGTCAATAATTCAAGAGAAACAGGAATTGTTTGCTATTATAATTGATGTTGAATAATTTGATAACGTATTACGTAACACGCGAAGTGAACCGATGCGAAAAAATATCAACTTTTAATGTTACTACGGGGGCGTGACTTGACAGACCGCTTTATTTTCTCGCCGCTTGACAGTTTAATCCAATGTTCATTAATGAGATTAGTAGTATTCCTTACTGCTAAGGCCTTCTGTATTCACATTACATAACAATATTACCAGCCAGTGAAAGTTATTCTAATTGATCGATAATATTTCACGATATATTTTTTATGGCTCGGTATCTTTCGATAACTATTTATATGTCATAATATTAAAAGGTTAATAATGTATGTTTTTTTTTATTTGCTTCATACTTTCTCGCGTACTTTTCTCTCGGTTTACTTGTATTTATATGAATGTAACGCTTTCGTTTAGTTTATACAAAAATTTCTATTTCCATTGTTAAAATACATCTGTTGGATCCTTTCAAGAATTGTACAGAATGTATGTTAATATTTTCTATACGTGCGGCTGTCATAGTATTGTATATTTGCATATTAGGAAGTGGAACAGTTTTAATGGGACTGTCCGAGGTCGTACATACAGCAGACGGCGCCAATTTCAGCATCTTTGTTGTTGGTCATTTGATCTAACAGCCGATTTGTGCTCACAATGTTAATACGTTTCCTTCTACCTATATCTTTTATATAATCGGTTCTCCAAAAAGGTCGCAATTTGTCCAACGAAACGTCATGAAATTTATTTTGTCTAGATTTTTTAGCCGGTTCGAATACCATTAGTATAAAATAAATCACATTTATATATAGCCTTGAAAATTATTTATCTGTTCGGGTTTTTATAATCTTTGTAAAAAAGGTTGGTTACGTATTTTATGATTGAAATAAAATGTAGTTTTTTGACTGAATGTAGTTTTTATCCGTTGTAATATCTTAATAAAATGTAATTATTGTGGGTTCAAAGTCCTTAATTCGTTTACTTCAGATTATCTAGAGACCTTGTTAGGAACAGTCGAGTGCTAATATTTTCATAGTCTGTACACACGCTAGATATTCTAAGAGATGACGCATCTGTTATTTAATGTGATGTTTTATTGCGTTTTATATTTATTTATTGTATACAATACATTTATGTTTTTATTATTTTATAGATTAAAATCCTAACCAGAGGTCCTAAAATGTGAAATCAATATTTTTTAAACATATAATTTGGATTATTTTACCTAACAAATTTCGTTCTTAACTTACCTCGTTTGAAAATCCTAACTACGAATTACTAATGTACACAAACTGTGTATAAGTAACGTTATAATGTGACATTTTAAAGTTAATTATGTACAAATGAAACGTAACAGGACTACAAGAAGCCGCTGGAGGAGAGCAGTCCGGCTATCCTGAACGCAGGCAAGATATCCACGTTGTTCCACAGGCTACCGGACATACTACAATGTCACTTACATTTCCGCACCGCGCTCGCTGACTGCGCTAGGACATGGGATCGCGACGAAAAGATTGGTTAGTCCACGTTACATATACTATATATGTTGGTATTATTCAGTCTCGTATACTGCTTTCAATCGAATATACATCATAATATACAACACACACACATATATATATATATATGTATATTAATTATTCTTCTTACATATATGGTCTAAGTGCATAAAATTATTTCTTACATAGTAATTAATTAATAGCTAACATATTTCATTCCAGTATATACCGTTCGTTGTTTCGTGTAATAATATGTAATAATTGAATGCACATGCATAATATGCATGCATAAATAATTCACCATGTATATGTTTTCCGTAATTATTACGTAAAAGAAATACGTATTTACATTATGCCATTCCATACCATACTGGGTTTGATAGTTTACAAAAATTCTGTTGTTTTATATTTGTGTAACAATTTCAGTATTTGTCACGTTCCAGGCGAGGTGTTCCTGAGCGCTTTCTCAAAGGCGGTGGTGTTGGACGTCTACTCGGACTTTATAAATAATTTCTCAGTAGCCATGGAACTGGCGAAAATGGAGTCTAAGAGAAAATCGGCTTTGGCCGATTTCTTGAAAGTGAAACAGATCAGCGCTCACGACAGGCTCTCCTTCTTCGGGCTGATGGTTAAACCTGTACAGAGATTCCCGCAGTTCATTATGTTCTTGCAGGTATTTTTTTTATCGCCGTCTATATGTGTTTGCTTTTTATTCAATAACTATTAAACTGCCAGCTATTTTTTTTTATGGAGGTTGTTTTGCAAGCTTCATATAAGTACCTAATTTTAAACCTCGATAGTAAATATTAACGCTCTCCAAATTAAAAAAATACATTCGTCCATACAAAAAGAAAAGTAATTTTGGTAAAAATAATACATTAACAGATTCATTGTAAAACATGTTAAATAAATGTCAAATTAAAATGAAAGCAATTTTAAACCTAATGCGGTAATACGTAGAGTTCAATTTTGGATACCGATGTGGGACTATGTTTTCTTGTATTATTGTAATAATTACTGTATATAAATAAATATATTTCATAACATAATTCCAGGACCTATTGAAGCACACTCCGCCAGGCCATTCAGACCGTGTGGCGTTACAACGAGCTCTGACCAGACTCGAGGCTATGGCTGAGGCTCTGAATGAGAGGAAACGGGACGCTGAGAGAATACAGGTAACGGGAAGATAGACATACATATTTATGACCCTAAGATGTAAAAAAATTTGAAAATGTTGACACTGAAAACTTGTTTATGTGACGATATTTATATCGTATAAGACATTTAAATATATATTTTTTTTGTTGGTCGAAATTGAAATATCAATTGGAAATTTTTTAAGTAAAGTTTGCTATAGTTGTTGTGGTGTTGGTTGTAGGCGTTCCGTGCGGCGCTGCGTCGCCTGACCCGCGGGGGAGTGGCGGGCGCGGCTGGCGGGGCTGCCGGCGGAGCTGCCAGGTTCGGAGCGGCCCGGCTACTGGCGGCCAGAGCTGATAAGAGACATCTGCTCAGACAAGACGACCTGTTACAGCTGGTGGGCTATATTTAACTTTGGCAGCCCATCTACAATAATTAACACATTATTTTTATTGTGGAATACCTTTTTAGCAATAAAATTGACAAACTATTCACGTGACTGAACTGAGCACAACCGCTCAAAACAATGAACTGAAAAAATATTGGTCAAAACTAACCCTACAAAGTACAAAAATTACATGGCGCGATAAAATTTAAACTCGCTCACACTTCTGTTCAATCATTACGCAATTTTTCAATATTATCCCTACGCTGATAACAATATTGAACAATCAAATATATATTCAATAGATGTATGGGCTCTAGACATGACAGGAAAATTAAATTCACATGTACATTGTAGCTCGTCTTAATACTAAATGCTTAATTGAAATTATATTTAGAGAAAGATTTTTTAACACATTTTTTTTTTCAATTATACATACATCTTAAGCTTATTAGTTTGTCAGCTAGCGTCATATATTTATATAAATATTAGAAGTATAGGAAATTGGTCAACTTTAAAATGATAATATAAATATATTGTAGGAATTCAACCAATCTGGAACTCTGACTAAACGCAAGCCGCGTCGCCTGTTGTTACTTAACGACCTAGTGGTATGCGTGTCTGTGGGGGCCGGCGGTGATGACACCGAGCGGCTGAGTCTGAAGTGGGCGTACCCTGTCCAGGACGTCGAGGTTCTGGACACGGGGACATGGCCGACGCTCAGTCGGGTACTTGCTCAAGGTATGTGTAGTTTTTTCAACATTTCGTCTTATGTAAAGTTAATTTGTTTTCATACAATCAAAGTATGGAATTCACGTATTTTTTGTATATCTATAGTAATAATAAAATACGTATCTTTTTTTCTCTACAGGCGTCAATCGTAACGGCAGTCTCCGTTCAAACTCGTCCAGTTCAACGGGCGAGTCACTCTGCAACGAGATGTCATCTCTGATGCACGACTATGAGACTGTGTCGCGGATGGCGGACCTCGCAGCATCACTAAAGACTCCATACCCGGAAGTGGCACCAGAAACATTCAAGGCCCTACTGCAGAACATACAGCAGAGTATACAGGTGTATATCTATTAAAAATTGATGGCAATTCATGTCGATAGACGATTATAAAATAATAGTTTTGTATAAAAGTAAATTTATGTAACAACTCTTTAAAAAAATAATATTGCATAGACATTTAATATATAATACTCAATTCATTACAATAAAAGTTTAGTCATGCAAACTTAAAAATTGTCCAATACATAACGAACTGAATACTGATCCAATAAAAACTTGTTTCCAGAAAAAAGACGACGAGATGTCTTGGGTGGACTCGTGCTGTCTCCAGCTGACTATCAGAGGTCGCGAGGAAGCCATCACGTTCCAAGCCAACGAGCCGGGAGCGAGGCGGGCCTGGGCCACCGAGCTCCGACTGGCGCAGCTCGCACAGGACCGAGCCAACTGCCCCTCCTGGAGGCTGCCGCCGCCGGCGCCACACTCACCACCACACAAGATGCCGCTGTTCGTCACGGCGACCCCCGTGTACTCCTCCAATCAACTCACCGAGGTATTGCCAGTCTCAGGGTGACGTTCATTATATAGTTGTGCATGTGTGAGTGCGTTTCTCTGTATTTGTGTGGGTGTATGTTTGTAGCGTAAAAAATACGTTAAAAGATGAGATTGTATTTTATTAATTAATTAATTGAAATAAATATGTAATAGACCATGTTAGTTACAATACCTGTATTACGCTTTTGTTATATCTAACATAATCGTGTGGTGTAGGTGCGGTGCGGTTGTTTCTACCAGTCGTCAGGTAGTGCTCGTGGTACCACCACTCGCCGTTCCCGCGCTTTGCTGTGGGTGTGTGCGGGCGGAGCGGACAGTCACGTGGCCGTCCTCACACACCGAGCTGCCAAGCTCAAGACGCTCGTCACGCTCGACCTGCCCGACACTAAGGCATGTAACACACTGGTTGATTTGAATAGAGCCTTAATTGACACGTGTATATTTGATCAACAGTAGTACTTATACTGGAATATGGAATATGGCAGTGAAATCAACATCTTTAAAGTTTAGACACTTTTTGGTGTTTCATGTTAAGTTTTGTTGATAAAATTGAGTTTGTAATGTTACTCTATCTCAGAATTAACGTCGTTTATCGTCTTCTCACATATACTCAAATAACCAAATATAAAAAAAAAACAAGAAACTGTTATATTCTGCGATACTAAAATATTTGTTCTGATAAAGATATATTTAAAATTACAGGTAACGTCAATGGAATACGCAAAAGGTCTCCAAAATGTGACGACGTTGTGCGGAGACACAGTGTGGCTCGGTACCGAGGACAAGAAGATCATAATATTCTCAGGAGTGGAGCCAGAGAAACAGGAGAAACTGACGGAAGTGACCACGACGGCGGCCGTGACGCAAATCAAATATCACTGTGACTCAATGTTCGTGGGACTCGCGAACGGGAGGCTGTCCGTGTACCGGAGGAACCACGACGACTCGTGGGCCCTGCAGGAGCCGCTGGCCGTGGAGCTCGGAGACAAACCGGTCCACTGCATACTCCCCGTCGACGGCATCATATACGCGACCTGCCTCAAGAGAGTGTTCGCCATCAACGCACTCACGGCCGAAATCATGAGAATACTGGAACTGAAAGGCGAAGGAGACCGCTCGGTGAAATATTTAGCGCATTCCGGAGTGGGGCTGTGGGCGGCCTTCTCTGACTCCACGTTCGTTAGCTTGTATCATGCTGAGACGTTCGAGCACCTGCAGAATATTGATATAGCAGCTGATGTGGCGAAAACTATCGGCGCCAGGGAGGGGAGCAAACCGGCTTATGTTTCAGCTTTATTGGCAGGTCAGGGGTTACTGTGGGTCGGAACGACGGCCGGCGTGACGGTCACTGTTCCGTTACCAAAACTGGAAGGTCTTCCGCTAATAGGGGGACACATAGCCGTGTCGTATCACGCTCACGCTGGTCCTGTTACATTCCTGCTGTCCCTTACGCCGG
Organism: Danaus eresimus; assembly: GCA_018231745.1. Classification (NCBI taxonomy): domain Eukaryota; kingdom Metazoa; phylum Arthropoda; class Insecta; order Lepidoptera; family Nymphalidae; genus Danaus; species Danaus eresimus. Next base: position 19,209 of record DVQP01000356.1, read on the forward strand.
AATCGAGAGAAATGGACGTAAATGTGGTCAGACGGAATTTGTCCAACGTACGAGCGCTCGCAGAGAACGTAGAGTATAAGGAGAGCGAATCCAAAGAAGAATCGGACAAGCAGAAGCTGGAGAGACGGATATCAGAAGAGATGAGTCCCTATAGACCGCAGCGGGTTCAATCGGCTGTTATCAGACGAAAGAAGCCGGGCGACGTACGGCTGAGCAAAACATTGCCTAAATGCGCCAACTTAAACGCCTGCGACGTGTACGGACTGTTCGGAGAATTAATGTTCGTTAAAGACTGTGTCGGGGAAGCGGACGTGAGCGGCTCCGGCGGAGAGTCGCTGAGGAGGAGTGACCCAGAACTAGCTGCGATACCTTTCCGTGTTAGCACATTGGATAGGCGGTTAAGAATGAGAGCGGGGCGGCCTAGGAGCTTAGACCTGTCCAGCTGGTCGGTGGATTCGCGGGCGTCCAGTCTGTGCACTTCATCCGGCAGCGAGGAATCCATGGCGCTGCGCGGGGTGTCTAGAAACAGTTCAGGCGCTTCAGGGGCCGCGAACTTGGTGCCGATGGCTGTATCTACGCCGGACTCATCTTCAAGCAAATCCAGCGCCTCAGAGCGTTCCATATCACGGAGCGACTCATCCGCGGCCGTCGAGTTGCGGAGCACGAACAAGACTGCCGCTCGGAGCTTGCGCGGTGCTGATTATATAGTGGGCGAGGGCAGCCGGCGGTCGGTGGTGACGGTGGTGGGTGGGAGGGGTTACGTGGACTGGAGGCAGACCGCTGACGCCGCTGAGAGACCCGCTCCGGCGGCTGATCCGAACCCTAAAGACGCCCATCTGATACTATGGGAAATGCGGCTTTGAACTAATTAACTATTATTCTAACCCCGTGCTATGTTCTATTCAGTTTGTATATACATTGTAACTATGTAAATGTCTCGTGCTAATGTTTAATATAGTTTCGCTGTTAGCGTGTCATGGTTGTAACATGCCTTATTTATGCGTACGAATTACGATGGAGTGAGTTGAGAAATTTATTATGTAGATATATTGTTGTAGGCTTTAAATTATTTTTATGTTCGGGTGCCGACTACGTTGATGCGACCCCATATTTATGTTATATACAATTTGAATTATATTTTTGATTGTTTATTATGTTCGTGGCAAAATCTATTGTAATGTTGTAATGTTCAGACTACATATTAAACCTTGTTCGAAACAAAAGTTATTCTCATAACGTGCTCGAATATTGTTACTCGAACGATGAAAAAATTTGGCTTAATAATAATAAATTAATAATTAATGTGTATATTTTAACAAAACGCCATATTAACATAGAATAATTTCGTTGTGTTATAAATCGAAATGAAAATTATATTGTAAATGTTTTAAACTCTAATTTTTACTGTAGACTGGTTATCGTATGATTTAACCTATCAGTTAAGAATCTAGTGGCCTTATAATAATTATTTTTTTACTATGAATTTCCAGTGTGTGATGACGGCATTCGTTTAAGCTTTACTGTTAGACTTTATTGTCGCTTTAAGAATTAGACTGATTTAGCTTAAGCGTTAAAACGTATTATTAGTTGATTGTAAAGATTATGACGAATGTACGACATTTCGATCGATGAATCATCATTAAATGTATAAGAAACTAACCAAATTCTAAATATGAATTATCATAATTTGTTGAAAGCTGTCCGTTTAAAGTAAAGTGTTCTATTACACGATAGAGGTTGTCCAGTCACAAAGTGATCTTCCGCTTATTGTTCCCCAAGTTAAATATTCATGTTAAACAGAGTAATTATAATCTATCAATGTTACTGTCGTTTATTGTTACTTTTAATACGTTTCGGTCAGTACAACAATAGAGATCAACAGTCCAAAGAAAATTATTAAATTTATGTAACTTTGTGTAATAAATACAAATAAATGTTTGGCATCATTAAATACATTACGTGCCAAAATGTAAATTACCGAATGTATGATTGTACAGATTAGTTTTTTTTTTTATGTAACATTTAAATGTTTAATTTATTGTCTCAGTTTTTCTATCGGTCTCCGTAAACGCAACAAAAGTATCACGAGCAATTGTAAGTTATTCTCGTAACCAGTTTCAGTTTACCAGCGGTTCTTTACACTTTGAAAACACAACATGTTATTAGTAAGGTGTAAATAAATAAGTTTATATGTATACACCTGTATTTATGTGTTATTATTTCCCCACCGTCTTCACTTTAATTTTATTTTGAACTAAGATAACATCATTATATATTCAAAGCTTGCCAGTTGCCAGTGTATTAATAAACAAATTAAAAAATATATTTAGTTAGTGTTTCTACGTGATTGCTTTGTTACGATGGTGTGTGTTAGCGAACACAAGCTATTTAACCTCCTTGGTAAACTTCAGCTCGAAACCTGAGATTTGAGATAGGGTAAACATAAAAGCCGTGGCACTAAAAATTACTTAAAACTACAATCAAAAATTAAATTGATAATATTTGAAATATGTTTTCTTCAAATGGAAGCATTTTTATCGAAAATATACTGTTATTTATGTAACTCTAGAAAAAGATTCTATTAAGGTTTATTGTATATTTAACGAAGGAAATGAAAGCCATACTTAGATTTATAGATATATTTTATGGCTTCATATTTCTTATTTCAAAGCTGGTTTCAGGGAATATCTGAAATGTAAAAATTCTGTGAGATTATAATCATCCAAAAGTTCAAGCTGTACCATCGTAACGTAAAGTCATATATTCTTACGGTTTCTTTTCTTGCACTCCCTCAAGGCTTCATTAAAGGCTTGGCATTCCTCAAGATTCTCTTTATTTGCAGCGCAATTTAAAAATTGGGCTATTTCATATGCGCAAGGTCCTGACGGCTCCGTGCCCATTTGATAATTCTGAGGTAACGAATGGACCACCTCTTCTCTGCGTCGTCCAGAAAACAAACTTGAGATTGCCTCGCCTGCTAAGTGGCCCTACAACATTTAATTTATCAATGATAATAGATATATAAACAGTACGGCTCAAGTTTATCTGAATTCATATCAGAACACTGCAATTTAATTTAAACGTAATACATTTCCGAAACTATAAATTTATTATGACAATATAGCACCCAACAAAATAAAAATAAAAGAATAATAGCCGTATACCCATAATTTCTAATTTGAAACGAAAACTAGTGATATACTGGACTTACAACCTAATTTCCACATCGTGTAAATTACTTAAACCCTCTTTTCCCGTTTAATGCAAAATAATAACGAAAAGAAAAACTCTATGCAGTATGTGACCGTGATTAGAAACTTAATTTACCATTGTAGTGCCGACGGTAACTCCCCCCGCCACGGCCGCAGCATCCCTGAACATGGAGCGTCTCGGCATCGGCGTCACTACGATGGTGGGCGGACGCGCAGGCGCGTGAGCATCAGCTCGCGAGTATCTTGAGCGACCACGGTAGCCGCCGGAACTGAATCACAATTATCATTACATCTCACAATACAATCTTAATTTTCATTAAATTAATCTATTACTGTTTGTTTTTTTTTTATTTATAGATATGGATATAGCGGAGGAGACAAAATTAAAACCAACTTATTTTCATGATCAAACACGTTTTAGGAATAAAAATGTCAAGTCATGTTTCTAACGTATGCGAATAAGAATTTTTATCCATAAACTTTAACGTATTTAAAAGCTTAACTTAGCGTCTGGACATTGATAACAACTATTTATAGATGCTAAAAGGTTCAAACATCAATAGTACCCACCCTTTATTACAGTTGCACATTTTTCTAGGAATATTACAAAGGATTATATTATTATATACTTCTTTTTTATTTAGATATTGATAACATTCTAGATCAACCTGAAATAGGAAAACTATTTCACACAAAACAGTATTGAAACCGCTCAAAAGACGTCATGTTAAGAATATTTTAGCAATAACAAGGTTTTAAAAACTGTAAATCAAATTAAACAATTTTGGTTTTCTATTGTATTTTATTGATAACTTTTTAATAACTATTATAAAATAAAATGAATATGGTATGTCTACGTCATTTCAAAAAAATAATATATTTACTAAAATTTATTTCTACATAAAGTAACAAAATTATGTATAGTAATAACTAGGAAGGTGTCGCAGATTGGATGTGATTTGAAACATCTGTACTTTAGCATGGGTCTTCAATCTGGTGAATTTGCATGCGCAGGTCTTGAGAAAGAATAAATATCTATGAAAAGTGAATAGCATCTTAGACACCTTCGATTAAGTTAAATATGGTTATTCAGTTTGCATTGACGGAGGGCTTCATTAAATCCTTCACAGAGCGAGAGGTCGTGCTGTTGTTGGGCGCATTCAATGAACTGTTTGATCTCCCAGGCGCATGGGCCTTGTGGCTGTTGGTTCTGGTATTGGTTGTATGTGGCTTGAGCCGGCTGAGCTTGTTGTTGTTGAGCAGGTTCACTGCTACCTCCGCTGAACATACCCGTCAGAGCACTACCAGCTACATGCCCCTGAAATGTAATTGTAATTTATATAAACTTCCTTTTTAATTATTTCTTTGATTGAAATGAATTGCTTTGATTAGTTTTATATCTTTCAAAGATTTAAGAACTTAACAATGTTTTATATATTGTGATGTGTTTAAAACTAATCTAAAAATAAATTCCTGAAATGCATTCGGTTTGGTATCTTGCAGATTAATGTTAACTACTGTCATTGTGTTTTATTATCATACATTCTTAATTCCAACTTTTTATTAGCTGCAAACAAATTCAATGGCTCTTGAATAATTGTGGGATTTGTTAACAACTGTCAATGTTGCTTTTGTTAAATCAAATCTTATTACTTATCATAAATTTCAAGGCATTTATTTTATTCTTTGAATAATGTTAAATGAGAAATGTACAAATATGATTCTTTTTATAATTTTTTTTTCTTACCGCTAGCAGTTGTGTTAGAACATATTTAATATTTTTAACAATATGAACTCTACATTAAGTATTATCTTTTAGTATTATCAAATTTAAATTAATAATATATAATGAAATATGTTAAAAATCATTCAATTACTTGTTTAAACTGATCTTAGAACCAAACTACTGAAGCAAATCTAAAAGAGCAGGGCCATCTTTGTTTTACAATATTTTC
>DVQP01000357.1:0-24357 GCA_018231745.1 Danaus eresimus
ATGAAACTAATTAAACAAATTTTATTATGTTCATTACTTATATTAAATTAAGATGATACATAAAATGAAAAAATATTAATAAAATATGTTCGCAAAAACTATTATAAGTGAAATTACAGAAGTTTATTAGTGAAAGAATACCAAACTGGCTGATATAAGCTTACATAACCATTTAAGTAAATCTAGTGAGTAATTAAAACGAAGGCTATTAAAAATCTAAAATGATTCGTGATAATTTGTGAAATCATACGCGAACCCATATGTAACTTACAATCTTTAACTATATATGTAATATATGTAGACGAAAAAAAATTAAGAGAGCCATAAAAAACTGTTTCTAAGAAATCAAAGACGAAAAGATCGAGAGGATAAATAGATAAATTCACATAAATAAATTTAATTTCATTCCCTCCCTAAATTGGAGTTGCTTCAAATATTCAACAGCAGTGAACGCAACCCTTCCTCTAGTAAGGGCGTCACGAATTTGGTCTAAGGTAGAAGAGAATAACAATGGCATTGATGTCATGATTTTTGTTATCATAAAAAAGTAATACTTAGACGATTAATTCTTATTCACACAGTTTAATATATTTACATTAAATTAAATATGCTTTGTGGTTTCCAATGTTTATTTTGATTTATTTATATACAATTTTGTGAGTGAAACTCATAATCTTAACACATAGATATATTGTAATTCTGTCAAAGACGAGTGCACCTAACCATCTAGAATACGTTTCGACATTAACTAGTTGGTGTAATAATTAATGAGTATCGGTAAATAAAAATATTTTAACATTTAATGTTGTATGTTTTTTTATTGTAATAAATTATTACGTATTATTCAACTTACCTGAAATCGCCTCATATCTCGCGGATTGCCGGCATTTTTCAAACAATTCTGGTTGCATTTTAAGAAGAACTTTAAGAAAAATCTGCAACAAAAAATAAAGTGAGCATATTCCGGTTGTGTTCTTAATTTACCATTAATTTATATTAACTACAGTTAAAACACCATCTGCTTCCACTTCAGTGCAAGCAATACCGCCCCCATTATAGTAAAATTTGTTTCTCGTGTTCCCAAATTTGTATCTTCCGCTCTAAGTTTTTTTCTTGAAGCAATTAAAAAATGTTCACAACTTTTTACATTGATTTCGATTATTCTTTTTTATTTTACAAACAATCGCTTCAATCAAATATTTTCTAAACGTCCAACCGTACGTATAACTTTACAATATTTTAAATCAAGTTGAATTCATCTGAAATGAACTTTTGGTGCATGTAATACAGACCATATAATCTGAATAGGAAAGGCATGTGAAGGGTAACGTGAAGCGCGATCAGCCAGATCACGATGAATGCTTTAGCAGAAATATTTTACATCGCCTCGGGCGTACAGACGCCGAATATCGCCGTGCCAACAGATGGGATTTAACAGAGTTCGTACAACTCATAGATGATATTTATTAAAATACAAGTAAATACATATAATAAATCAAGTTATTTTAGTGCTCTCTAATAATAAAATATAATCTGAAAATTCTATGAGACAGTAAGGAATAAATAATGGCGCAATATATTTTACTTAACCAATAATAATAAATAATTTGTCGGATAATATATATATGCTTTAAATTCTTAATCATCAGGACGTAAGAATTTATTTGAATATACTCTCAAATATGAGGGTAGCTACAGAGCGATCTCCAACAAGATCGTGATACGAACAGAACGTATTTGTAGAGCCCGAGGCGACACATCTGTCCGCATTATTTATGTTAAACACCTTATGTCACAATATTGAGACTTGATTTCCGCAGTCATCTATTAATATTTTTTATTAAACAGCAAAAAATGATTCAGTGTACAATAAAAGCTGTACTCAACAAATTAGACAAATACAAGCTTCTAAAGTTCGGACGACATTTTTTTTACCAATAACCAGCAAAATCTAAGTTATTTATACAGCATTAAAGTGTTACAGTAAATAATAAAAGATTGCTTAAAAAATTCAAATTGAGCATTTAAATCCTAAGAGGTGGTCATTAATATGGGAGCAAGGGTCAAGTGACACGAAATGTATCCGTCCCTATAAGTCTTGCGGTCGACCCTAAGCCACGGATGGAACAGCCTAAATAGAATCTATGAGGATATTACGATACAGTTCACGAGCTGTTCTTTAGATGGCTTTTATCACAGTTGAAAGAATCACATGCACTTTTTATACCAACCATATATCACAATTCTTAAATTAAATATAAAAAAAAGCTTTATTAACTTTAAAATTTTGCTTCAAACGTCCTTTTATCAGATATAGTTATAATTTCCAACGTTTCCGTTACTGAGACATACCTCTATTCACACTACAGCGACAGGCGCTAATTTATACGAAGCGACCCGTTATTTACGACTCACGCCTTATGTGAATTACCTGTAATGAAACTTTGTTGCTTTGTTTATATTGCGTTGCTTTAAATGCAACATAAACACAAGTTTTTTTTTATACATTTATATAAACGACGTAAAATTAGGTATAGTATTATCGAAATGTTTTCAATACTAAGTTACATGAAGACTATTATGAAATTGAAATGTAAATGAGAACTATTTTGTAAATCGAAATGCAGTCAAACAGAAAACGGTTCCGTAAGAAAACAGGTTGCGACAAAATCAAACCGTCACCAATAAAAGCGGCTGCCTATATAAAAAATATTTACCTATAGCATCACGAACGCGAAGGTAAGTGTATATTTCGTCGTAAAAACTACCCCAACTTTCATCCCTCGGTATTATATACCTTATCCGTTAAAGCTTATCTTTAGATAGCAATACAGAAATACTTGAAAAATTGCGTCTCTCAAACCAGAGTATTGTTTTTATCCATTAAATTTTTAGTATTTAGTTATTAAAAAAAATATGTCAAAATGTTAGTAACAAATATAATCTTTATATATAATATAACATTGTCCAATAAACTAATACACAAAAGAAGATGAACAAGCTTTAATAAGTTCTAATAAGTAATGATACAAAGAAGTATTATTGAACATCGCCTTAAAGATTTTTGCAAAGAATAAAATACGTCACAGAAGTAACATGATAAAATATAATTTGAATAATGGAGACATTGTTAACGGTACAAAATATTGTTATTGTAATGAAATTGGTTCATTATATCGTATGAAAAAGTCTTATAATTTTATTTTCACTAGCATATTCCACTATCTGCTGGAAAAAATCTACTACGGCATGAAGTCGCGGCGGTGGGGTGTTCCAAGGAACGCTTGAATGCCACCCGCCCCATCCTACCGACATTTGTACGATATTTATTTGCATGTAAGTTTCATTTGACGGATTTACATATAAAATATTAAAATTTTAGAAATTACTCAGATTGAAACGTTACTACTATTTGAAACTTCAAAAATTTTCATATTAAAAAATAAATAAAAAAAAAAGATTTCAAACCTATAATATATAATAAGACAGTAATAAGAGAATCGATATTTATAAAATCTATCGACTTCAGTCATACGAATAGTATATCCGAAGAACTTACAATGTACTGACAACAAGCGGTCTCTTATAACTTTTCCCTTTTAACCTTTCGCCCCCAACTCCCGCGGGAGGCGGTCCCCTGAGCCTGGCTCCCAACGCCCCTCGCCACTCAATACCGACACGCCATGCCGCAAAGAATATTTGGACAGATCGGTCACTCTTCTGTGTCCTGATGTTATACATACATACTATTTGATTCGCATAACATTTTGTTCATCATTCATGTGTATAATCTTTTTGAAACGTCATATACACATTTGTAGCACTAAGCCTCTATTACTCGTACTAAATGGGTGCCAAACCCACATTGAATCCTGGTTTAAAATAACTTCTTATTACAATTTTTATTTTAATACTCGTTTACTTATTCACATATGTATACCAATTAAAAAAAATACAACTAGATACATACATTTAATTTTGATCATGTTTCGTTTAATATGAACATGATAGTAGTGAGTACTATTCAGAAAGGCGAAATAATCTTTGACATCGTGCGACGGGCCTATAACGGGCCCAGTTTTCGACTTTGTTTTTCCGCGTGCCTATAGCGAGCGTTAATATTTCAGTACGTACAGAATTCAAGGGTTAACTGGTCCCCATCTACGTCAATAGACAGCAATAACAACGCTGTATATAGACACAAAAATAAATACATTGAATGATAGAGTACTAAGAATTATACAATATTTTAAAAGATCCCAATAAGATAGTTTTTCGTTAAGGTCATGTATTGGGTTTTTTCTTAAGCCTTTTGTTATATCAGCTGAATACGATCAGATTTTGAACTAGATAAATTTGTATACAGTCATCAAAATTCAAAGCTCACTTAAAAAAACCATATACGTGTATGTAAAAGCAACATTAGTCGAATATTATTTATATTTGTCTTACAAATTAATAACAATGCTTTTGCGTTTTTTATTATCACTTTTAATAATAGCAGATTTTATTAACTTTCCTCCTTGTTAAAAAAAAACGAAATGAATAAGGGTATAAAAGTTACTTATCATTCTAGTGCTAAAGAATTATATCTTATTGTAATATATATTATTGACAAAATAACTAAAAAAAAGAATCTAATTTTTATAATTCTAACTTTTTTATGCACTCATGAAAAAACAAACCATTTTGAATCCTTAATATAAACATATAAAACGAAGTAGTTTTTCCGATCCGTCGAAGGGTATCGCGACACAGCATCCCGTTGCTATGACAACGAGATAAAGCCTCGCCTTTCATAGCCTCCAGTACACACAACATTATGAGATGAATCCGATCCTCAGAAAACTCTTTACTTCAATATAATTTTTATGAAAACTAAAAATGGAAATAATATGTATGTAGAGTTTAAAATACTTGTAATCGAATACTAACACATTAATAAGAATTTAGAGTGTTATAACAGTAATATTAAATTACGTAATTTATAATTATTACATAATATTTAAAAAAAAAATCTTAATATAATACATACATTAAGTTACGTATGTAGTTGCGATATTTCTCGAAGAATTTCCAATTGACAATACCAATCCACATCGTCCGATCGCTCCTACCTTGTAAGCCTTGCCTTGCTATTCAGTTTTGATAAAACTATCTCATTTTGTACAACACTATAGGCACTTATTATAAAATTATTCAAAAAAAGTATACAAATGAAGACAAGCTTTAGTGTACGTTCACATTCAGATAAGTTTTCTCTAAATTCCGTTATCCAAAACGTAACACAGTTAATAAAGCCAGTATCACTTCTAAAGCATTTAGGTTCTAGCGAACGTCGAATTCAGTTGAACCTTTCCGACGCAATCAACATACAAAGACAATAGGCAACATTACGCGTCACTTCATTGTGGGCACCGCTCTAATTGTAACTACACTCTGGGGTACCATCATCCTCTCAACGTTCCGGATAGTAGGCGTGGACCACTAATCTTCGACCCCTACATACTAATACACAAGCTAACATATTCAAACAGAATTAAACCCTACTACTATATCTCTAGGTCGCTATTCGATGGATATAGGAAATGGTATTTGTGAACGTAGTGAGGGTTAACGCACACTATCAACTCATTAAATTGCATCGCCTTTTTAATGAGTCTGAAAGTGAACAAAGGATATTGAACGCGATTACATTAAGTAGGTACTTGTAGCGAGGTAAGATAGTTTGTTTCGTGGCGGTTTAAGATAAGCAAATTAAAATATTAATAAGCTTGTTTTACTTAGCTAGTTTACATTCTGGTGTGAAATTGTTTCAACGAATAGTTATACTTAAATTTTGTACAAATTAATTTTGTTTTATTTATACATTTTCTTTGGTGCTTATTTTCTGTTTTGACTGATTCATGACATTTCCAATATGAAATATCAAATTCGTGTCTGAATATTAAGTGAGTGAAATTTTAAAAATGCTTATGCAATAAGAGCATTTTTTTAAGAATATATAAAAAAATGTTATACATCAGTCAAAACTCAACCACTAAGAACTAAAGCTTAACATTTACAACAGCAATTTTTAAACGGATACCGCTTTATGTAAAGCGCATAGTATTTACGAAGCACGCTACCCTCTCATATTTACTCTGTGAATATGCTATAAAGTGATATCACGTGATCGTTTTCGGCCGGGTAATAGTTATAAATTACCCGGGTAGTTTATAAAAGCCGGTTAACCCGAGGTAAGCGGACAAGGCGTATAATTTATTATTGGTAAATTCGAACGCGTTATGTTCCCTATTTATCATATCACAATAGGTATTCAGTATAAAGGACTTATTTTAAAGCAACGTCCGATTATTGTTTTATCTTTTACCGGTGGCTTCTGTAATGTATTTCATGCTGACATTCCCCCACGTGTACATACTTCACTCGTATAATATTTGAGACGAATGTAAATAAACACAAAATTAAAATTCTTCGAACAGTTCCTCAATATGGTTGCATAGTGTATATCATTTTCGCAGAGGGTCTCGAGACATTATAAAAAGGATACAGTCACGTGCAAAAACACTTTAACTAAATAAATCATTCATGTAGCTACGTCTAGAAGAACCTTTTGAAAATGTTCTATTATTTTTTCGCAAAAATTTGTATTCTTCTTTTAATTACCAACAAAACACACATATTTAACGATGGTGTATATAAGTTTGTATAAGATTTTACAACCGAGCAGAACACTCGACTAAATTAAATTATTTTATGGACGTTGTGTGTGAGTGTACAAATTTTATATTCGCTGGCCCGTGCCATATTTATCATAGGGATACTTTTAAGGTATAACCGTATTTGTAGTTCAGTGCATTCTGTATTACATTTTTATTTAACAACTGTATATACTTGAATTGATACATCTATTCTAAATTATTTGATAGTTTTATATTCCTAAGAATTCAAAAATTTTTTTTGCATATCAATATAGAGATAATTAGTTTAACCAAGGACAAAATCGTTTTCTAAAATCGTTTTCTTATGTAAAATTTAGCAAGAAATTAAGGTACATCCGAAACCAAAACATAAACGTTATATCGGCGATCTAACAAAACAGCTCTATCAAAATATAACGACTGCGATAAAACGGCGGAAAGAAAGCAAACGCTACACTCGAATTTCCAAAGATCTTAGTTGCATCCCTCTCTCACACATGACTTATGTATTATTCTTCCTTATTCCATCTGAAATTCCATTTTATAGGCTAGCCGATAATATTTTGGCCGCTTCAGGAGATATGTGTTAAATATTATACGACGCTCTATTAAAAAAAAATAGTTTTAATTTGTAATCTTTAGTGGTTATATTAATTTGCATTTTCATATAACTTCGAAGGTTCAATGATCTGGTCTTGGCGTTTGACTTTAAATATTATATTTAAATATTTCGACCAAAAGATATTTTTTAATAAAATTACCAAACCTTAGACCAAGACTTGTATTTTAAATACTTTACTCTGTGTACATAATTTGTTTTCTAATGTTGTATTTACTTAATTGTTACTTGGTTTTTGTCCGGATTGTCTCTTACAAACTGTCTTGACGTAATGTCATTAATCTTAGAAGGCTGGCATCGCAGCAAACGACCTCCTGTTAAGGCCCTCCATGGGTTCTGTGCCCGTAATGTGCTTGTAAAATAGAAATGGTAGGTAAGTAAACTGAAGGACGCAAGCTAAAAGTAACCTTCTTCTAATTTGAATTAGATTCATTAACGCTTGTAGTAAGTTTTATCGTGGAATCTTTGTTAACGGACAAATAGAAAATAAGAAATCCAGGCGCGGAAAAAAGGTGAATTCTCAAGACGTATTTTTTTCGGTGGGGATCGTGTCGGTAGCATTGTTAAATATATCGTCCAATCAGTATCTCGGGGAAGGAGAAATTAGCGTTTGGAAGCGAATGGCAGACTGCCGTATTCTGGTCTACCCTTTTATGTAGCGCGGCGTAATAAAAAAAAAGAAATCTTATTTGAATTTGGAAGACGAATTAAAAAGAAAATGAATTCTTTACTAATTTAAACACAGAGAGTTTCTAGACGATTTTTGGGGATCGAGCTGGACCGCTTAATTAATGCATTAAAGTCAGAAGTCAGGAGCTTCGCGCTAATGTACATTCCGTTTATTAATACAGACATGCGATAGGACTAATGAATTGAATTAAATTTACTTACTAATGAAAGCAATTAATAAAATAATAAACTAGTTCTGTATCGAAGAAGTTGTAATAATATAATACTAACCTCATAGGAAATATATGAATATAATACAATCTTATCTCAGGGTTACCAGCATCTAAAGTCTAATCAATGTTTTGTGCCGACCTCACGTCCTATCGGAGAGTCTTAAACGTATCGTATTTGTTGTAATGAAGGCTAATTCTTTCATTAAGTCTCCGTGACAATAGGAAAAAATTGTAAAGCAAACGAATACAAATGTCGACTGCTTTTGTTTAATACAAGTTTACTTTGCCGAGATGCTTCTCAACGTGATTAACTGTCAGATGTGTAGAAGAAACTATTTAAATTAAAAAGGAAATTATAAATAAAACAAATATGTTTCGGATTTACTACGCGAGTTTTTATTACTTTTAACTACATAATCCCGACTTTATTATATTTTTACATTTAAAAATAAAAATAAATATCTTTTTGTTTGAGAACAACATAATATTTTATGCTTGTTTTTCCCTTATTCAGGGTTTGGTAACTATTTCTATGTATCAATGCATCTGAGCCCAATTCACTCCCGATGCATTTTATCTCATTTATCAAAACATAAATCGAAATCCGATCTGACAAGGCGCTAATGGGCAGCTCAATGCAATTTAAGCGAACCCCAGCTTAATATAACTGAATTCCTTTTTATATCAGCAGGACTCTGTTACAGCGCACTTTTATTTTCAATTTGTGTTGCAGATATTTGCGATTGTTATTTGAACATTTTTTGAAATAATATTAGCATTATATTAAACTTATATTATATTTTTATTACAAATAATATCAGAGTATTTCACATGTATTATTATCTAATATTGATATTACTTCAGAATAAAATCTACCCAATTTAAGAGTTCCTAACAAAGGAAAATGGATCATTTCTTTCATCTATAACTTACGAATTATATATCGGGGAGTCTATTACTGCATCACTCGACACTATAAAGCGAAAATTGGATTTACAGTGACAATCGAAAAGCTCCATCAAAGAACCCTGATATGTTTGCCCATACAATTTGAAGGTGTCCTATTCTTGAAGCGACTACATTTTCAAAGCGGTCAAAATATTTTCAACAATTTGATGATTTAGATACTACAATAAAAATTACAGTGATATCCATTCTTAACATTAATATATTATTAAAAACAAATTAATAGTCTTGTTTTATTATATTTTTCTGTTAAAGACGCCAGAAAAACTATTTGTGTTCACGTATAGTAAACATAAATCAAAACATGAACACTTATAAAATTTACAGAGGCGGCAATTGAGAACCGCATTGTTATACAGTCGCCGTCAAAGAGCAAAGGAAGCTTACTCCTTAATAATTAATTGGTGCTTAAACGCGCTGACGTCTTGCCTGCTTCTCAAAGGGGACTAAAAGCTCACATGCATATGCTCTAAGTGCTTGCGCTTATTTTGACTCTTCACTATTCACGTCATATTGCGATTGATTTTATATAAATAAAGGCAACTTCCACTAAATTTGTGTTCAGTATGTAAATATTTTATTATATGGAATCGATGAGAAATATCGCTCATATTTTATAATGTTTGCTGTCAACATTTCTCTTCATAAATAGATATATAATCTCATATCATTGTAAGTGGAACAAAACTACAAATCAAAATAATTATTTAATGGATATTAAAACAGTGATATAAGGATCAACAATCCTCAATTATAAGGTGGATTTGAAGAGACATTAATCAAATAAAAAGTCATGATTACATTTAAATCTTGATAACTAATTGAATGGCACTCCATTAAATTGAAATTAAATGTTCATTCTCTGCCTCTAACAGATTTGTATAAAGAACATTAACTTAATAATAAACAATATCATAACTTACACTGTGATCAAAATCCTTTAATAAAATTAGAATGTTGCTAAAAACAAAGATATATTTAAAAGAATTTAGGAACAGCCTGTATAAAATTGTTTTTATTTGTGCAGTTATGATAAATTTAGAATTATTTTAAAAATTATACATTATAAATATCTATTATATCAATTAGTATATTCTATTACCCTATCCAAAACTCTAGCTCCTGGAGGAAACAATTAGTCAGCTGACGCCAGCTCACGCGATGCCTTCATAAAAGTAAAAATTAACAGTTGTTTGTTTTACTAATATGTCTTTTGTGATCCAAATATACATTTAGAAACTAACAAAAAGAAGCTCTATATTAAGATTGCCTGGCATATTTATCTAAATGAAACTATTAGTATGCGTTTTTAAGATACAAATTTCTGATTTTGTTTTTTAATATATTTTTTTATCAATAAAGTTATATTATATTTAAAACTTCACGACTTAGAATATGTAAAAGAATATTGCAGCAAATTTATTTCTATAAAAACCAAGGAGAGTGGATGATAAAACCCCGACGCTAATTAAAGGGAGCCGACTCGTCTTCTTAATAGATTTGTCGCTAATATATAATAATATCGAAATTGGAAGATTATTAAAAATATAATTTAGGAAACATTTCGTAAAAAAATTAATTCCGTATTGTATTGTTAATTAAATATATCAATTAATATATGTTTAAAATTTTCAAAAAAATATATAATGAAATTTACGTTTAAACGGAAGCAAATAAAGCAATTAGAGTGACCTAGAAAAGGTTGGAAGTGCAAAAACCACTATAGATTAGATACAACATGGTACATTCTAGTTGCAATTCATCATTATTATTCCAGACAATTTATCAAGCGGTTGGCTCGCCTCTCCCGACCGGATCGCACATTCTAACGAGATGCTGAATTTTCACCGAATAATTTCCGAACCGACGAATCACGTATTGGAATCCGAAATGAGGTTGAAATTGAGATAGAAGACTTGTACATGGTTTAGAACTAAAGAGTATTTTTGGTTTTAGAGCTATGTAAAAAATGTAACTGTTACAAAACTTATATACAAGCCAAACTCTTATTTTACTGAGCAGAATATTATTTACAAATTAGTGGGACATATTGAATGTCACTTGAGTGTCTATGAATCGAGGGTTGATATTATTAGGACTTATTACATCTACTCTATCATATTTCAATTTACGATCGTCACCCGGTCTTATCGACTAGAAAAATCAGGGGTTACTGCGAATACTGATATAAATCATAAATTAGACGTCTCATTACTGTAACGCGATTTATTTTCTTGCATGATTTATATTGAGATCATTAAATGTTGATAAAAATATGTAAGAGAAATATAACTTTATTTGAATAAAATTCTAAACTTAGCCGGAATAATGTGGAAATTTTAAGTTTAACAGGCGTTAGATAAGTCCGAAGCAAGAAAATGCTTGGAGGGAATAAGAAAGTGGTCCTAGTTGTTAAGTCTTGTACAGTTTCCACCGCTATCTCTTGGATAAGCAGCCTAATCACCAGTCGTCGGTTCTCTATCGGGCCGTCAGGCTAGCGTGGCCATCCCCAGGGTACGCTTTTGGAAGCGATTTACTTTTTGGTTTACATTACGGCGAAAGTGTGTCGGATTTTTTCGTTACGTCCCATTTTGTATGCTGATTTGACTCATTGTTACATAACACTAGAAATTTTGAGTCAAGTTAAAGCTGAAAGATAAATTTTGATAATTTTAGGATACATTTCTCACTTGTAAAAGTAAGTAAAACCTATTAATAAAGACTTATGAAGCTATCGAAACTTTGGCGGAACAGCATACCTGTTCGGGTCGCGCACCAACAAACTTAGGTTTGCAAACTATTTGTAATATAAATTTATCGTTCCTGTTAACAAGTTACTCTAGAAGTTGGTGTTATAAACGCATACAATCTTATCCTTTCCTTAGTGGTAATTTTAGTGCATTGGTTTTTGTCATAAATTTCTCTCATAAATTGTATTATTGATGAAAACATATTTAATAAAATGACAAATAGTAATGTTTTTTAAGTGAAAACCATAGTTAAAGTTACCAGTATTAAAACGTAATAGAAGATTCAGCCGCTCAGAAACAAATTTATTTGGCGAAAAGAAAAGAGAGGCGCACGGCGCCGCGGCGTATCTAATGAGATAATATAATAGCCGTGATTCTCTCCTACCACTGTTCACAGGACCAAAAATTACCGGAAAACTGCACAGAAACCCTCGGTTTTAGAACGTTACATTTCCCTAATGTAAAGTTAGAATTTTGGTTTTTCCAGTATATTTTTTTTTGCGGTCTCTTAAAAATACAGATACGGGACTTGCGATACTGTTGAATAGGAACCATTTTGATACGTCTGACGTATTTTGATTTAAAAATATTATCATTGTAAAAATTTGATTCGTAGTGGATAAAATTGTGATGGTTATTTTCGTAGTAACAAGCAAGAGGGTCATATCGAATTGGAAATCGATTTTGTCGCACCCGAAATAGGGTGTAAAGATCCCATTGTATATAGATGTCAGCCATATGTCGACTAAGCCAAATTTTACTTTTTACAAAAAAAAAACGTATACTCAATTACAGACAAATGTTAATCTAAACAAAAACGATCCCGTTGTTTGTTTGTAATCAATTGAAAGGCCCAATAACAAACATTATATGTATAATCTAATCCGTTAATAAGTATTCCAGACACAATATGCTATCGACATAGCCGAATGCACCCCTCGGTCAGCGAACGTTTTAAATTCAAGCACGACAAAACATCTTAATCATTACGCTTCATAAAACCCTTAAGTGATTGCATAGAAGGGACAGCTTGCGTGGGTTCAAATTGATTTCGAAAGTCCATCTTCTAAAGTACCTACCTGCACCCTATCGATATTGTGATTGTAATTGTACCTTCATATATTGATTACAATTTTAAGGGGGTACTATCATAAATAGATTTAAAATTATACACATTTTATTGAATATATCTTTCTTTAAATAACATTTTATTCTATATAAAATAAAAAATAATAAATAATAGATCAACATACGCCATCAATACATGCAAAACCAAAAATTTTAAAACCATAATAATAAAATAAACTAAAAAAATTTAATAAAATTTTTAAAGTTCGAAAAAAGTGTTCATGTAAAAAAAATCATGGAATAACAGGAACGCATAAGTTAATAGTAGAATGGAGCGCGGGCAGAGATAATGAAATTGTGTACAGGAGCGCAACGAGCCGCGATCGTGTCTCGGGCAAAAATCCACTTAACAAATTGCTGCTGATTCGTAGGGTTCAGGATTGTTGCCTGCTTTTACCGGAGCGTCAGTTATCGATACTCTAACCATCTAACGGTTTTGGCGTTTTCAACTGCCGTGTTTTAACCACCAAAAAAATGTTCTAATATTGCTTCAAGTTTGTTTTACAGTAAAAAATTAACTTTATTTTGCTTGTACACACTGCAGTCTGCATGTTAAACTTATGCTAAAAAAAATCAACGTGAATCTAAACTTGTAACACTTTTCGAGATTTCTACGACTGTGTTTTCCAAGTTTTACAAGAAATTAAATAGAAAAACGAATATTGGTTCGACGTAGTCAAATTTTTACTTGTGTTTATAATTTCAAAGCCGCTTGTCAGAATTATACGTGTCATATATTATGTGTCACAAAAGTTAATAAAAAA
Organism: Danaus eresimus; assembly: GCA_018231745.1. Taxonomy (NCBI): domain Eukaryota; kingdom Metazoa; phylum Arthropoda; class Insecta; order Lepidoptera; family Nymphalidae; genus Danaus; species Danaus eresimus. The sequence continues at coordinate 13,834 of DVQP01000357.1, forward strand.
ATTAAGTTAATTAAAACTGTATAACATAAAAAATAATTAAAACAAAGGGTGTCTTTAAAAACTTTGTACAAAAGCATGATAATGAATTCGGTGCCGTCGTTTCGCACGCAATTGCACAATTTCAATTATCGCATTAGTTTGCGAGTGTAGGTTTCATGGGCGAGGCTTCGAATGAATTAATATTCCATGTAACATTCCTAATTAGTCATATATTACAGGCCAAAAATATGCTCACAATCATATCGTAAAATGTATAAATAAATTGGTAGCGTATTGTTCTTAATTATTGATGAAGTATATAATAAGCAATGAATATTCATCTAAGCTGTTTAAATTTTTCATGCTCCTTCATTATGAATAACTCGTATGGAGTTTAATTTAGACACATCAAACGGAGTATCGCAAGTATATTTTTGGTTGCAAAATTTCAGGATCAACTTCATGCCCCGTCGAAAAGCAAAGGAAAGTTTGCGCACAAAGGCTGTCATTGATTTTTTTTGTTACCTAGGTACAAAAAATTTTGAATCGAACGAATTACGAAACCGACAAACGAATTGTTAGGGCTGTCAGAGTAACATGTAAATGTGAACTGATATAATTTCATTGAATTGACTTTTTTTTATATGTTTATAAGAGATTATCACTCTGTTATAATTTATTGCTCAATATTTTACCATGGTTATATATTTTTGTACACAATAAATTTATTGGACATTAAATAAGAACGATTGTTCGAAGTGTAAAAAAGATATTGTCAACAGAAGTTCTGTAACCCAGATATCGGTGTATATTTCAAATTTCCAACCCTGTATTACGATATCGAACGATGTTCGGAACGGGAGACGCCTATCTCAATTGAATTCCCGAAAAAGGACACGAAATAAAAGCACCAGGCCCTACCCTTACCTTTGGATAGTGCTCAGTCCATTGAAATTTCGATATTTGTCAGCCTGATTAGCTCCACGTTCTATCGAATGAATGACTCAGCGTGAGATGTGAGGCAATTTGGGCGGTTTGAAAAAACAGTGGCTTAGCCAAACAATAACATCGTCCCATTGATTGCCGAAACGAAATGTTCATTAACGAAAATTAAAACGCTTTGTAAATATTATTATCGTACTCAGTTGTATTATGACCACGATTTTTATGAGTAACGAAATAAATCTTTGAGTATCAAAATAAAAATGTAAGCCTTGGTTCTACGAAATATATGACTCACCGATCTATGATAACAGGATCTGATGGCGTTTCGTTTCTGTTGCCGCAACTTTTCTTGTCACAGCACCGACTGCAAAACAAAATTTTATTAAATACTCTGTATAAAAACAAAATTAGATTTCAATTTATTATCTCCACACAAACTTCCATGTATAATGTATAAATGACAAAATAATTTTAGTTATAAAAATATTTACAATAAAACAGAACCGTAACAGGGAAGCCTTATCTACATTAGTTGAACGATGTTCATTGCAAGCGCCCTACCGCGGCTCCTTGACGCAAAGGGCAAAGACATTGAAAGGACAGACTCCCTCGAGACTCCTCCCCTGAAGACGAAAGGTGGAAACAGGACGCACATATTAGACAACACGGGATGGAGATATTACGTCTAAGGTAGAATAAAATTTTAATTGCTCACACAGACAAGGTTTATTGTCACAACAATAACACACATGCGTGAAGCGGCGAGACGAGTTGCGACCGGAAAAATCACCCCCAAACAAATGGCTAAATTAATAAAGACATTCACTTCTTGTTCGCAACGTTTGTTTCTAGACTTTTGTAATTACCGTCAGCGGGATTGAGTTTGAAATATTACGCCGCAAATGAAGCGCTTTGTTTACGGAACCTCCGTGTCACAGCCCTCGTATGTTGTGTGTTTAAAGTTAACGTTTACTTTAATATATGAATTGTAAATTTTATAACACTCATTACTTTTTTTTGTAATTTTCTTGAGACATTAATATAGTATAATTTATATTTACTCTAAAAATTGATTCTGAGAAATGACGTAACCATTTGATATCATCAATTATTCTCAAACTGTTCTGTCAATATTCTAGGAATGACAAGCATAATTTGGCTAATATTTTTGAATAATGATTGCTTCTTTTGGACCATAGCTTTTATACTCGTATGTATTATTATATTTTCTTTTTCTAATATTTCTCAGAATAATATTGAGGGTGCATTCAGAATTATATGTTTATAATATGGAATCTGTCAAGGTTGTGAAGCAATCATAGTTGATAGATAAGATTTTATATTCCTTTCTCTTTTTACATTATACGCGGTAGACAAAATGTATTTGTTTTATTTTAATTATAGCTCATGGTATATGCACAAATGTTGACAATTCAAATATAAAATCGATATAAATATGTCGTTATATTCGTATCTTTACATACCTGCACATAACTTCATGCGTGAGAAGGACTCGGCACATTTCAGGATTCTTATCTTGACCTTCATATACGATGGGCTGAAAACAAAAACACTATCAGACCAAAATCGACTTTATAATTTTAAATAGAATATCCACTTTTAAATGTAAGTGAATCGTATGAATTCTGATTCATAGACACCAACAATACATGGGTTGGAAAATATATTTGCGTTCCACTTTCTTTTGGTTATAGTGACACCAATGCCATAACTCATTACACCCATAGTCTATTACGCTATTAAATTAATTAAAAATTTGCTTGGAGATAAGATAATTTTTCGTCTTCATCAAGTTATTGCTTTTTGCTAATTTATGCACCCTTTCATACATAATCGGGCTTTATTATCTACGCCAAATACATTTGCATAGATCCTAAATGAAGCTTTTATTCAGTTTTTATTTTTTACTATCAGTTTGCACGCAACTGTTATAGTATATCGTAAAATATTTATGATATTAATAAATTTAAAAGGTTCATCACTTACGTATAAGAAAATGTAAGAGTAACGAGGGGCTATAAAATTTTGAAAAAAAATATTAATCTTGCTACAATTTCAATGCAACCGATTGAGCTTTTATAAACCACTAAAGTAGTTTATGCCAAAATTTTCTTAATACGTTAGTTGTGATCAATTTCCTGACTATTTCATGTAAATTCCGTTCCCTTGCCTTAATGTACACGTGTTCGTTTATCTTTTAATATCTCATTTGTAATAGTCTCGGGCTGTGGATAATCCAGATACATGTTATTGTAAAAAGTAATTTAGAAACGGTTTTAAAATGTTATTGTTACCGAGCAAATTTATGCAACTAATATATTCTAAAAACTATCTAATATCCGTAACTTGGTCCGATTCGTTTGTTATAGTATCGATCCTATAGTAATTGTATTGAGATACTAAAATTATTTTTACTAGTAAACAGCGTGAAAAACCTCAGTGTCTCAAAGACAAATGCTAATGTCGTTCAAACTTAAATTCGCATAATTTTGTTTCCAGAATCCCCACATCCTAAGATAGATTTTTCGTCCCTTACAAAAATATTTAATTGAATATGAAATAGCTGGGTATTATCATCTTTTGTGCAACGGATTTAGTGGGATTGTGTATGAAGGGTGTTTTGTAATAAGTATTTAAGGGTCATAGGAAAGTATTTAAGGACCAGCTAAATAGCTTGGGGATGAACAGCTTAAATCGGAGTAGCATCAGGTGTGAGATGACACATTTAAGACCCTTAATGTTCTCTATAAAATCAAATATATTCACATTTTGTTCCAAACGAAAAAGAAGGAAAAGAGATTATCTTTTAAACAATCGACAAAAAAGTACTCTTAGAGCTATTTGTTTGAAATAAAGTAAACTAGATACAGATTGCTTGGGAAATCGCATGACCAAGTATTAGTCATTAGCGATACTATCCCTGAGTAGCATTTTTCAAGTTCAGGAAGCAATCCCGCGGGAATCCGTGTGGCCATCAGCGCCGCAAGGGATTCAATCTCATGGGAATTTCTCATATCAATAAAAAACTACTCTTGTATCAAGAATAGATTCCATTTTCATAAATATATTTATTTAAAACATATTTTCCATCAGGTTCTATGAAGTTATATAAATATTACAAAGTTTCGAATTAATTATTTTAATATATCTGGTGTCCTACAACCTTTTTCATACAAACTTATTTCAATAAAATAACAAAAACAACAGAAGAGCAAGAAAAATAAGGAAGCAGACACAATGAAGGCAAGAACAGTGATTTATACATTTGCGACAACGCTGGCTGTGATATTTTTGTTATTGTACTTGCCTCGCCAAATGTATGAAATATTTTATATTGCGTACTAAATTATGTCAAAAAATATGTAGAGAAAGTTTTGAATTTAAGGCACTTTTTAAGTTTTTATAACTAGTCTTAAATTTAAATGACAAATAATCACGCCGAACATGGGTACAATAATTAAATCCTACTGGCGTCAAAAATGGCTTCCGAAAGTCATTTTCTCAACAAAAGTACCAAATTAATATGTTGTTTGAACATTGTTAAGTAAACACAATCATTTGGCCACGTGCGCGCGCACGCTTCTTTATTCAAACATGGTGCTTTCTATGGCAGTTCTATGGGATTTGCCAGAATCTCATTTCGTATAGCACGAGTTAGTATCTTAAGAATATGTTCAAACAGAGGGTTACTTAGATTGATATTTTAGATATTGATATGATAGTGATTTAGTGTGTGAATACAAATAAAACTTTGTATAGCGGATCCAAAGTTAAATTATACGATAATCTACCATTAGTATGATATTTTATTATACAGAACTGTATACAGTATTTACATTCTAATTTAGCTAATACGTCATAAAAGTCCACCTGGAAGAGTTATCCGTCTCTGGTATGTGATTAACTTAATATTATAAAGAACTTATACATAACTCAAGTTATAGCTTTTTTACAGTATGCGAAGCAATGTTTTTGTTCATTGCGTGCGTTGTTCGCATGTCATTAGTTGATTGGCAGTATGCCCTCAGTATAACGATTTAATACAATTAAATGAACCGCAACTATCAGACGCCATCTTCACTTACCGAATGACTATTTTGCGTGTACCATTTAATGATAGCAACTAAAATTAATATTAAATGAGATAAATTTATTTATATCTTATAATACACATTGAGAATTAAAGCCTCGTAACTTTATTATTATAATATCGATATATAAATATATTACGGCTTACATAAACTTTATGTAACATGACAAGAAACATTGCACTAGTGTGTACAGTCATACGCACAATTCCTTTCTTAGTTAACGTTCGGCCTAAGTTAATTATGTTCACGGCATAAATCTTTCGTAATTGGCCTCCTGTTACACAACACTAAGAGCTCGGGACGTGTTGAAATTATATATGTGAGGTACACTGAAGTTTCATGATGGCTTTACGGTAAAATTGTTATTTATGTAATAAACGGGACGTGATAATTGTCTTCCGTATTCTCCTTTGTAAGCCTTTGTTACGATAGCTTTGTTTATTTTGAATATTATCAATCATTTTACGAAATTATATGTTGATTTTGTAGGAATTTCCCGCGCGATTGTACTGTATACTTAGGGAATTTGATTAGAATTCATATTTATATCATTTAAAATAATAAAACTCTGCGTTTGAATCTAATTTACGAGTATATTTATATCTCAAGTTTCAACAATCAGATTTGGGGATTTGTAACCCTTCTTAATACTGTCAATCAAGTTTCAAATTTACTGTATCAGCACCTAAAATATAATTCCTTATACCAATACAATAGATATATTATATAAATAATATATATTTTTAGAAACTTGTCATTTATACTATATAGTTTTTAAAAAGTTACCTGGTGCATTATTTATTTGATATCAAAGTTAATTAAATTTGATGTTAAAATAATTATTGTACACTGAACTACTTTAATAGCAATAAGGCACTAAACTTCACAACTACAACTTATAAGCAAGAATAATAATAACCGAAGTCTTAACTGACACAAACATTTTCTCTTTGCATAATATATGAACGTTTTCTATGTTTAAAATGCATGAATATTTCTCGACGGTACAACAGAATAAAATAAGCAATTTAGTGAATTAAATTCATATAACATCTCAAAGTTAATAATAGTAACAATAATTTAAATATAATTGAATTTTTTTATTAATTCATTACATATGTTCGTACGAAAATTTTTGACTTGTGCCTTCCAATGTTGAATACGTTAAGTGAAAATATAGATTGTTATTTTTTTCTAATATAACAAATAGCATAGCACTACTATCCCAGGAACATAAAATAGCAACAAAATGCGATATCAACTATAGTATAATTTCGTTGACCAAGGGGCGTGTGGATTAACGTAATCGGTTTGCGATGACAATCTGCCGCGTGGTCGCCGCCTGCTCGACGCGTGGCCGCCGCGTGCCCTACTGATTGAGGTGGGCTTGTGTGCGAACATGCCTTTAGAGCTCATTGCTTTTAATAAGCTTGCGTTTTGTTCCTGTTGTGATGATTAGTATAAAATTTCAATAATATTTTTTCTTGTGCAGAATATGTGTATTGAATAACCGTTGATCTATATAAAATATCTATGTTTTTTTTCTACTAAAACCTGTATGTAATTTAGATCTTATAGTAAGAATTTAAAAAAAATACCTGCTTCGTGACGGAATCTATCAGTCGAACGAATATGTCCTGCTCCTGTCGAATACCTGGGGATAAAATATTTAATATTATTATGTTTAATAATTAAATGGCAAATTTAAAAAAAACTACAGCAACATATTTTTAATACTTTCATAATGAAATATTACTCATAGGCTACTACAAATAAAAATTAATAAAATGAAGAAACAATACAAAGTACAATTTATATAAGTGTATAGATACAGGGTAAAGTTTAACAAGGAACTTCGAAAGGCATTCCCTAATTTGTTCCGTGTCGCGAATAACCTCTTCGTCCAACAAAATTAAAATAACACGGAGTGAAATAAAAAGCTAAATAATTAAATTAATTTCAGCTTATTAAATCTGTGCCGGTTAGGGATGAAAATGAAAATTTTGGGTACATTTTTGGTTAAATATCAAATGAGTCTTATGGGGGAAATTTTACGCGTGTTAAGTCTTAAAGTTGATATTATATTTTCATTAAAATTAAGTTAACAAGAAATTACAAAAAAATTTATAAGCGACACAAAATCTTAATAACAGATCTTTGAACATTTTATCAGTGGGATTAAAAACTGGAAGTTAATTAACATAAATATGTTGCTTTAGTAAAGTATGACAGGTCATTTAATAAATGTTACATTTAAAAGAAAACACGCTGTATTTCATGTACAATTTTCTATACTTGAGCTTCATTTGCAAAGTCTTCAAATAAAAAGGGATTTAATATTCTTCCTTCAAAAAACTATCGACAAAATCTAGTTGAAGTATTAGGTGCAGTCCATAATATTGGTCTATATTATGTTTTATTCATGGTAAGCCAGAACCAGACAAGGAATATTCATAGAGCAAGATGTTGTCGATTCTCAGCCAATTTTCCATTATCTCTCCCTAATGGTCAAGACGGCAAATATTTACTATGCGTCCAATGTATGCATTGTCTCCTGGTTGAATACAAAATTATACATCTCGTGTAGAGCCGTCAATAATTAAATCATAATAATTTACTTAAGAGATAAATTTCTTTTGAAAAAAAAAATAACCAACACACAAAAGTGACAAATTATTTGAATACTAATAATATATTGATTATTATTTTTTATTAAACATACCAAAACTGTTTTTCTAATGACGTTTTGTTTTAACCATATTTCAGCTTCCTTTATTTCGAAAGTGTAAATAATTTACCATAATAATCCTACTTACCATTGGCGTAAAGTAACTGTAATCTGTACTGGATACCGTTGTTTGTCTTTTGGCCTTCTGCTTCCTAAAACAGAAAACAATATTAAGAAAATATTTTGCCATTTCAATTAAATACTATGTCAACCTTTATTTTAAACTCCAAACCTCCAAACAAGATTTCACTTAAATAGCAACATATATGTATGTATATTCACATATATTAAATGTTCAACATTTGGGATAAATATAGAAGGTGATAAAAACGGGGCTTCTAAAGGTTAAACAAAACGCAGAAACGCCACGCCATAAATAATTAATAGCCACAAACAAGACTCACCGCTCTACATAACGGCTAAACGCTTTCATATTTTCACTGACAACTTTACGTTAAAAAAAAGTCTACAACAAAAAAAAAACCTAAAAGTGTCACGCGATCTGTAACTTGGGCTTTATAATGTACTTTTTAAATTAACATTCTTTAAATTTCAGATATCAAATAAAAATTTACTATATATATGAAAAAAATACTTAATTTAAATATAAAACTATTTTTTTTTATTACAATTGAATCTCAAAGCATACATCTGAGACAGAACAAACAACATTAATTTAACACGCCACCAACGTGACTGAATTATGTAAATGGACACAATACAGCGTCAGACTATCCTGATTGATGGACTGATTCTGATCATATCAACATGGATTTAATGATAAATGCATCATTAAAACTCACATAGAAAGAAATCGGAATAATCTCGTCGAGGATTGCCTTTATGTTCTACTTGATTTGCATATTAAATTTGTTTATTATCTTCAATAGCTTTTGCAGTATGTATGAAATTGTGAGTCAATTTATTACATGTATGATTATTATTTATTTGATTGGTGTCTAATATAATATTACCTGATCCTTTTCGATGAATCCTATGAAAGCTGTCCGTTCTATCTCTACGGGCTGTCCGGCTCGGTCGTATAAAGCAACTACGAAGTGGAAGAAGTTGCTCTTGCGCAGGTTGCTTGGCGGTTGTTTCTCGAAGTGAGCGCGGCCAACACCCACGGTACTGTGTCAAACAAAATAAATATAACATCAAATGCCAAATAAAAAGTCAAAATATGTCAATGAAATTATTATTTTTATAAAAATGGAATATAATATTAATAAATAAATATAACGTATAATACAATATAAAAAATGTATATCTATATTAAAGTTTGATTGTGTTTTAAAAATAAATAAATAGGTTTGTATTTAAAGTATTATTATAATTAATTACTTAATAGAATTTTCGATAAATGTTTTCATACAATTTATCGAAAATTTTATTAAGTACCGTGTTTTTCATCATATATAGTCACAAAAATCACAATAATAACAATTTATATTTAGAATTTATATTGAAATTGTTGCCAAAAAAATTTAAAGCCATAAATAATATAGATATCATTCAAAGAAACCACAAACGTGCAAACCATCTTTCCATCTATTGAAAGATATACTTGGTCGTAAATTTAAAATTCCAACAGACTTGTCCTTATTTTCCCGCTATTTGTCAACAGACGGAGACATTCTCAACGTTATTATTATGTCATAACAAAACAAAAGTCTGTAATCCTTTAGAAATTGAATAGACACAGTTATTGCAAGTAATTACGAATCTCTGTTCCGTTTCTACATTTACAAAAAAATATATTCTTTAAATAAACATACGTACATATATAATGATGCTTTTTAAGGATATTGTAATGTAAATATAATATATTTATTTTGGGACTATATTACACATACATATTAAAATTCGTCTCATATCAACTCAGTAGAACAGATGTAGCGATATAATAAATCTTTATAGAGAAAAGTATCGACAAAGTGACGACGAGTATATGACGCCACACATATCGACATGTGGCGTGTCGATACAATCTTGATCTTAATTCCGACCTTATTGCGAAATGCATAAAGGATAAATCGGATTGTTCGTTAAACTGGAACTACAAGTACGTCTAAATACTAGAGTTTCAAATTTACGTATTTCATCAAATCTTCCTCGTAGTTACTCATTGTTGCATTGGACATTACGCTAGTGATGTCCAACACCATATTAAATAAATTTATTTTTAAGACTTGGTAACATTTTTTTATTATTTTTGCATATCATTACTGACACAGTTAAATGCAACAAGTTATTATTTAAAAATAAGACAAAATGTTGATAAAAAATTAAAGGACTTCATTTTATTTTTATTTTCTATAGCTTCTTATTTGTAAAATTTTATCAGTTTCTATTTTGTAATATCATTTTATTTAAATTAAAATGATATAATATTATCAAAGTAACAGTTATATTTCATTCAATTACATGTAAACAAAGTCATCGATAGCGTACCATAGACAGCACCAGCCCGTATTGCAATGGTCGCCATTCATCTCACAGCAGAATTTGCGTAAACAAATTGGTTTCGCGATTGCCATTTTATACTCCCGTACTCCATTGTTTTATTTATCACTACAGTTTCGGCAACGCGCCCGCGATTAGGTTGTAGCGCTTTTTTGCTTACAGATCGCTGTAGATTTGTCAATCTTTTTTTTTTGGATATAAAAACTTTTTGCTACAAAACTTTTAATCTATATCACCAGTGTTTTAGTAGATAAAATGTCTTAAAATATTTCTGTCTATAGATATATATATATA
>DVQP01000358.1:0-24342 GCA_018231745.1 Danaus eresimus
AGTGTATACAGCCAGTCAACTGCAGTTAGAACAGTCGGAATGCAAGCGGAGTCTAATGTAATGTAATTCAACTGTGAACATTGGCCAATGGGGTGGAACCGGGATTCCGAGCAAGCGTTCGGCCTCCGCCGTATCGAATAAACCCAAATATGACCCCTTCAGAGCGTCTGCGAAGGGAAAGCAATCCGACAGATTCAAGCGACTAAGCGGATGTATGGAATAATATAGATATTATTACAAACGCTGCAGTATCACACTCATTAATATTAAACACGCAATTTGTTTACTAATATAATGTATAATTATTTAAAATTATTTCAACATGTCAAAGTCAGGAGCACTTTTTCCTATGGTTCCCTTCGAATATGAAGAAAAATATTTATTACGTGTAACGTATTGAATGAAGTGTCTAGGTGTCGAGTGTAAGTAGACATTATCTATCAAAATGGCACGCCTCGCGTCTCCAAGGTTCTAGAGGACGTTGCTGCATTTCGCTGTAGAGACTTGAAAAATACAAATACTTTAATTTACTCACTTGAAATAACATTTCGTAACTATTTTTGATATTTCAGAAGTAATTTATTTTTTATGTTAATGTTTAATAGAAATATATGTATATCTAAAGCATACCTAATAGTTTTCTTCGCTTACAACAAACAACCCAGCGATATATTTACACTGTTGCCATTTCCTTCGAAGCCTTTCCGTTTTTGGTTTTGTAGTAATTTATTTGAATACTTTTAATATTCTCGGTAAGATTCAAGGCGGCGTACGTGCCCTTTGCACCGAGTTAATAATGTCCAGGTTGATTTAATACGTACCTTTAGACTTTACCTCATTAACTTCATCTAATTAATTAGTTGGCGATTTTTTAATATACATTACAGTTGGTAAACACAAAACCAACAAAGCTCCTTGTTTGTGTTCTTATTGTATGCAGTTCAATGTATTAAGGCGAAGGTTGTGACCTAATTCTCATCTACAGCATCTCCAGGAGCTGTTATCATCTGTGACATCCTCTCAGCCGGTCCAAGTCCGTATTTTCGTACCCATATTGCTCGGAAGTCACTTTATTAGTGGAACGCTTTCACGAATGTCATGTATAAGTAAATTAGTTTATTTCCTCGCGACGACATTTTAGCTCACGTTCTTGTCACAAATCGTCGGCTCGGGTAAATGTAAACTATTAAGGAAATACAGCAATTCTTGCTACTGTTTGTTGCCCTCGCCCTACATTACGACGCAATCTTACAGCGACCAAATTATAAGCAACACCTTCTTATGCCGTGCCTGGAGGCAGTAACACGTATTGACTGAGATCGACCTCTGTGATTATCACTTTATATTTATGAATAATTCAAATTTTATGTCCTTACAAATGTTCACAATTTTATACATTTCAACAGCGCCCATACTTATATTATAGCAATATAAGTTTAGTACAAATGGATATCAAAAAAGGCGAGGAAATTAATTCTCATATGTTTGTAGAGATGCCATCGCGAGTAAACATCATAGTTGAAATCAAATTCCTTAGGGGAACGTGATATTTTAATATTAAAAGTTCTCTGCAGTCGTTCAAAGTATTCGCTACAATCTAATTTTTTTGAAGTAGACTTCCTAGTTCTGGCGTTGGTCTGGGAGGATATAGATGTGGGTCGGCTAAGGAACCACAACGACCGAGGGCGGTGACCCCTCCGACGAATAAATTTACATTTCAGTGTGTGAGTTCAGCTGCACCGGACAAATGTTACAACTCTTTTCCCTGAGTCGCACACGACAGAATTTAAATGTCGTTATGTAGCTAGCAAACAACCAGTCAGTACATGTAGAGCAGACGTACTCCGACCACTGAGACCGTACGCTTAGATAATGTTCACGATAAGACGTTTTAAACAATTCTTTATAATTCGTTAAACCCTCGAGTTGTCGGTTAGACGTTTCATCGCTAAAATTTTCATTAAAAATAACCGGTTATTTATAATAAAAAAAACTTCCGTCACTTCTGCTATATGGTTGTGTCTATTTCTTAAGGACGAACACTCTTTCTCGAAAATTAAGTTTGACAAGACGTCACGAACAAAACATTATAGATTAATTATTTTATAATATTTGTAATTAGATAAATTTTAAAAATATTCATATAAATGCTCTAATGAATAATTGTTAAGATATCGTGTAGTTTATTTTTATAAATATTTTTTATTTCAACAAACATTTGTACATATATGAGTACGATTGTTAACAATGACAAATAAACCAAAGAGTGCGCAATGTGTTGTCTCGAACAGCTCAGAATAAACAGACGGAAAGTTAAATAAATTAATATTAATCCTTATACGTGAACAGTTCTCTATTGCTTTTGTTTGTATAACATAAAAAAAATAATTTAAAACTCCAAGTGCTTTATCGTTAGGTCGGAGACTCTAACCAGTTCAGAGCTTTTAATAAAAAAACGAATATTCGTAGGTATTCCGTGACCGCGCTCCGACTCTTTTTATATCCAGGAGCTAATACTGTTTATAATAGATGGATCCGGAAAGGTTTGTAAGAAAACTTAACAGAGGTCTGATCCCGCTTACCTCACCTCCGATCCCATTAGAACATACACAATGCTTACTGTACCAACCAGTCAATTAAAGTCACGATAACCCGACTGGCAAACCGTTTGGGTTGTGATGTATATGACCGACAACAGAGTTCGCTGCTATATTTCATATAAAAATTTTAAATATAAAAAAAATATTTCAAGAACTTATTGATCCTTAACAAACTAACAATATAATTCACTTTTCCTCCAACCTTCTCAGCAATTTTTTATGACAAACGAAATGAGTATAATATATACGAGTACAAGATTTATTATTAAGATGGATAATCAGATCCTTAGAGTCTACCTTCATAATCTATTGATCATAAGTATTGGGCGTGAGTTCTGTGAGTGACACCAAGTAATGTCAATATATTCAGTGATCAGCACAACGCGTGCTCGTGCCTGCCGTCCTCGTGTCGCCGCGCTCCCGAAGACATTATAAGATGTATATGAACGTTTAATTACGTTATAAGTGTTAAAACACTCATCTTTCTGGCTGCCTCATCATCTCTTTAATGTTACACTACGGAACATTGTGACAGCGCAGTCACGTCGCGGCGCGGGCGGAGGCGGTGTAAGGGAATGTTTATCTCGGCGCTCCACGCTCGCTCCTCGCCGGGGAAATGTCTACCAACTTGTTTTCTGTAAGTATGAAATATGTAGGGAGCGTCTCCTCGCCCGTTCGCCTCCGACGACACGCCGCCGAGAGCCGGGATACCGTCTCCAGACCGCGGTTCATCTTTGCAATTTAAAGTGTCTACTGTGTCATTATAAATGTGACTATCATCGGAATTAGCTCACTCATCTTTCAATATTTACTTTTGACCCTATCCGAAGTGTCAAAGAGATAAAGATTTTATTAAAAGGACAGGTGAGTGAGTGAAGTGGTGGGGATGTTGATAGTACGTCCAAGTTATCTGTAACTAATAGACGGATGTCATCCGGGGAAGATCTCCCGCCCGAGTTGAGAAAGTTTTCCTCTCGGCGACGAATCGACGCAATGAATTATGTATGGGAATTAAGTTTGTTAAGCTGAAACAGAACCGAGATTTATTTGCCAATATGATGTGGAGAAAACAATCCCAGGTTTTCGTAATTCCTAGTTTCTGAAATATGGCTGTTGTTTTATTTCGGATCCGTCAGAAGTTTCTATCGAAGTTTCGACAACTTAACACCTTTCGTTCAATTTTTGTACAAAGCGAAGACTTATCAAAAGTTAGATCACTCTCGCTCTTCTGTAATGCCGACAACTAACTTCAAACTTGGATTTGCTACAACCTCCGCATCGATATAACGCTTCAAACTAAAATTGTCACAACAAAAATATTAATGGACACGACAAAGTTTTCTTTAGAAACGACTTTTATTGGCACATTTTGAGACTCTACAGATTCGTATTTATTTATTTTTTGAGGAATACTATTGTATCATGTATTTCATTGATAACAGTATGTATATAATTAACTAGTGTAACGTTTGTCAATTTGTTTAACGCAGTAAGTCCGAGGTAAGTAAACGTTCGTTATTTTTGTGTTATATTTATCGCACGCCGTGGAAGAAGTTGCCGGAAATGTAACTTCGTTAAGAATGAAATACGCTCTGTCGTTACTCCACGGCTTGTTGCTCGGATACTTACATTTCCAGCTCTCTACCTCTAGTTTTCTCATCAGAGCCAACGGAAATAATTTTAACCGAGACTGAGTTATGACAAAACTCCAACGGACATTGCCGCATCCGTAATGAGAATAGTGTCGAGATACGTCGGTTATTTATTATAACGTGCTCCACTTCACTACAGTTCCGTGACTGCTCCGGGACGAGGAATCGAATGTTTCAGATAAGCTTTTTACACACCTTACTGCTACCGAATAAATTTACTCCCAACCAGGAGACCATATTTATAAAGCACCTCAGGAAGGGTAGACGAGGTCTCGGGAAGCGGGCATCAGTGGGTGGGTGGTGTAAGCAAGTATTTAATTAAATTTAGAGGCGAAGGCATTCCGCTTTATATTACTGTTGCTAATCACAGGTAGAGCCTGTCGACACGTACATCTATCTGAATACCGAACAGCTCCTTTGTAAGTATCTTCCCGGCCTTATAAATTCAGCGATATTAAAGTAATCTCAATAAAACTCTGCGATGACTCACTAACTACTGCCATTACATAGTCTTACTCGCCACGAGTTGTCCTTTGTTTAAAGTAATTTGTTATAAAGCTAATGTTATATAATATTTACTATGTATTTTTCCTAATGTGTTACAAGTATTTATTTATTTGTTCTTACTGAGCGCTCTTGTCATTAATGTGATATGTATGGAGAATTTAATAATTGTCTTTCAATTTTTTTTCAGTGTATCTTGTAAGAGGTGTCATGTTCTGGGATTGCAATAGAAGCGAACAAAAATAAATGTATTGATGTTTAATTATTTTATACGTAACAACATTCTTAAAGTACAAAGGTTAACTGAACTGTCTGTTTGTAGTTTTAAACTGACAGCTTTTGAATAAATTCATCTTGAATGAATTCATACAACATTTTTTTTAATGCAATAAAAAAAATGTTTTTTTGTTCTGTTTAACATCAGGAAAGGCTGGATTAAACATAGCGGTAATTCCATTCTTAGGGGTTAATCAAGGAGTAACTTAGACTACTTTCTAACCGACCTTAAAAACCTTCTTTTAATATCACGGTGACAAGACAGGACCTGATTCCTCAAGAGTGGAACTTCAAAGTGATTATAAAACGTTTCTCAATGGAGTATTTGAGAAAGCCACTAGTTAGTGATATAGACTAGTTAGTGATATTGATATATTAAAATGAAAAAGCCTCGGGTACAAATATTGTCTCAAGTAGTTTTTTCAGATACACATGTTCACCTTAAGTCGGAGAAGGTCCGCCCGACCACCGCTTTGTTATTGTTTCAAAATGACAGACTTACAACATTGTATTGTTACAAAATATTCCCCATAGTGAGTACATTGGTCGGTGTTATTTGATTGTGTGTTACACGTACCTTGTGTTTAAATAATATTTCAGGAACAACGAACGTTGATGTATTTTTGAATCTCTTCATTACTATCGAGAACTAATTATTCACGCATGCAATTATGCAGAATAATGAATGCGTCAAACGGCCAAGGACACAAATCATATTAACGTCCAAGTGGTTTTTGTCAAATGATTTATATTTAATTTTGTTTTTTTTTAAACTCACATTATATTTAGCGCACATTGAAACTCTTTGAATACTGTTACAGACGAATCTACACAATGTCTTATCTTCTACCAGTTATGGATAATTAAAGTTTTTTCTTAAAACATTATTGTAACGATGTCAAGGAAAAGTAATTAATTAATAAGCAACAACACAATCGAACCATCGGTGACGCAGGCGGAGACTACGGTGTAGCTCGTCGGGTCAGTGACACGTTCACGAAAGTAAATATAAGTAATGTGTTCTCAGTATTTAACTGTTGGTGTGCAGGCTGTGGTCGGATGTGTCTTAACGTACCCCTGATCATGAGAAAAATGTTAATTAGAACTACATTATTTTAGATCGGATCTCTTTTCGATGACCTTAATGTATTAAATAAACGTCGTACTGACGCTAGTGACGTCACTTTGACATTTTTATAATAATTTTTAGAATGAAAAAAAACAATTCCGTTAAACATGATATTATAAAAGACGGGGACCGAGTAACGTGTGACTATGCTGATATTTATTTCGAAGATCACTATAAAGACTCTGAGACGTCACAAGAAGATAAGGTTAAAGAGGTGGTGTCTCATGACAAAGATGATAAAGAGGAATGGATATCCCCCAGTGATTTACTTATAGGTGTTCTTGAACTCACACCTCCTTTTACATCGAGAATAACCAGAGGAAAAACACAAGAGGGTATTCTAGCTATTGGGAATGAGTTGTTGGAAATTGAACATACAAAGTTTTTAAAATCAGTATCTGTCTTGTTGGAGGAAAATGACACTTCTTGGAAATATGTATATAAATTTCAAAGACGATTCGTTGAGAAAAAGGTAAAAATTATTTACCAAGATATATTCAAGCTCAAAAGTGCAATAATGCAGAAAGAAATTTCCTATTTCTATCAAAATACTCTTCAAGAACTGGAAAACTATCTGAGATCCGAAATAAGGGATATTATTGAAAGCGCCCAGGCTGACATTATATGTAAACTAAACGGGCAAATAAAGTTAAAGCTTAAAAAAGAAAGACAAGTATTGGAAAGAACATTGCAAAATAAGTTTGAGTCGGAAATATCGAAGATTAAGAACTATTATAAGTTACTGTTACACAATGAAACATACAGAAACAACAAACTTATAAAGAAGGCTATACATGACAGAAACGATGCCATGAAGGCTTTTTGTCACTATATAGATTCAAAACGAATCACAACTGCCATGTATGTAATGAGTTCCGAAAGGAAGAAATGCCGCATGAAACAACTGCTGGTAGAAAACATACAAACTAGAGAAATGAATGAATTAATAGAAAAAATAAAACAGAAAGAAGATCTAATAGAAGCATTCCGACAAAAAGATAGGCGGATCGCCGACATCAACTGGGAGTGGGAGCAAAACATTCAAAATATTCTACGTCTTTTCTTAAAATTTTTAAGTTTTTCCTTAAAACTATTGCCGGAGCAAACAACTTTCTTATTAGATTTTGAAAAGATGGTTATTTTACAATTAAATGAAATAGCAAAAAATCCTCATCTTAAGTCTTCTATCTTGATTGATGAAGAAAAAGATCTGAAAAATGTTTTTAAATTTGAAACAAAAACACCAGAAGAAGAAGTATGCACAAAGAAACCATTCGTTTTAGTTGGCGATCTGTCTGATCCGATCCCATACGAATACGGAAGCAGAGAAACGATACCTTCCGATGTAGATTTGCCTTACTTTACATTAGAAAGGAAATACATTTATGCTAAATGTCATGGTTACGAAAGTATAAAAGAGTTTTTGAGAACCCAAATATGTTTATGTGACCAATTAAATAAAAAGGAACAGCAGTCGGAAATACCAACAGTCAGTATGTTCAAAAGACAAGCCCAGCAGGAATCTGCTTCGACTGTCAAAAGCACATCTTCGAACGAAACGTTTATTGTAAATGATATCTCGCGTATGGAAGAATGTCCAGTCCGAAAATGTGGTGACTGGGGCAACAGAAATACATTCCCATACTTAGCGTCGTATTTGGATTATACAGAGGATAACTTCAGAAGAGTCATGGCTATTCTAGGAGAACCTTCTAAATTGGATTCTCTTCCCCAAAACGCAAGTGCCAAAAGAATCGCTAGACAGGAGTTACCATTTTCTAAAACGAAGGAGAAATTTCATACGGTGGGAACTCAATACTCAAGTCAGGAAGAAATAGATATCAAAGAAGTCCCCTGTTCGTGTGCTGATGATTTTAATGGGAAATGTCCAGTAGACATAGATGTTCCCGTGACCACCACAATAAGCGACATATTAGTGAAACGCAAAAGGTCGTTAGATCGATTGGTACATGATAATCCTAATTTGCTTAAAATATTTACAGACGAGTGCTATGATTATAAATTATAGTCCAAGTGATTACGAACTTGACGAATGATTCTGAATGATTTTGTAGAAAATTAAAATAACTTTAAATACATCTTGTGTTTAAATTATGACAGACTTATGTTTTCAGGACCAGCATCTCACATGACAATATATTTCTAAACATTTTGATTCCTAAGCGGACGTCAAATAAACAGCAAAATTTTCTGCTGCTCTAATATTTTAATGAGTGAAGTGTCGACTAACAATATCAATTGAATAAAGTGTTTTTTTTTTGAAAATCTAATTGTATACTTTGTCATAATTACTAATAAGCTGTTGAAAGTTGAGCAAACAATGTGACTAAGAATGTAATTAGTGTGTTAATTTTAACTCTAATACATTGACCTCACTAAACAGGTGAGAATGTTATCCGGAGGCAGATCACAAATTTTCGGGTGTACCGTTCGCGGTCTCCCTAAATGCTATTCATTTGTTCTTGTTTGCCTCGCTGGTATTTGTAAAGGCAACTTTCCGGACAGCATATGTTATGCTTTAAGATAAAATCCTTATGTTATTGAACTTTAAATGTCTTTCCTGTAAAATGTTGCATTAAACGATTATTTTTATGTACAACTAATAGGGACCTACTGTTAATTATCCATTTTTTATATGTATGTTAATGTATCTTTTGAATGTCTTGTTTCTTATCAAAATAATATATTTTATTATAATCCCATTGTCTTTACAACTATTGTAGTATATCTTTATATCATAGAAATATTGAACATAATTTTGGGAAAATGTTATTAAGAAGATAATATATAGATAATCTCATAGAGGCATATCGTTGCATGATAATATGATAAGAGAGAAATAGGACTGAAGCGATAAAACGAAAGAAGCGCTAAGATTATCATGAACAGAAAATGTTATTAATGAAATTTACAGTAGAATTAATGTTGGAGGAGAATTCACAAGTTTTGCGTGTACTATACGATCATATAAATTACACCGTTAGCTAAGAATAATGACGTGGAGGCTGTATGTATATTGGGCGTTAAGGTAAATTTACACAAGTCACTAACTACGTAACTTATTAAGACGTCTCATATCTGTGAGGAGTCGGAGGAGAGGCGCCCCGGTAGTGGGACCTGTCTCGCCACCACTAACGACATTTGTCACTCAATGCGATTATATTAAAGAAGTCGACGATGTCTTAACACATAAAGCACCGTTCATATGTTCATAGATCCATTTGAATTAAAACGGGTCGAGTGAATTTATTGAACGACGGAACCTCCATCGAGATGGACGAATTGATTAAGATCATAAAAAAGTTTAATATCAGTCGCTGGAGTAGGACTAACATTAAAAGGAATCGAAATACGCCGTTTTCCTGTTTGTCGTGGTTTTATGGAGAATTATAATACATTTTTATCGCGAACTGAAAAACATATGATCTATGCAATAAATAAAACAAGTATATTTTATTAGCGTGTAAGCCACAAGTCACTGTAGCAGAACACAATAAGAAATGTATAAGACTGTTAGGAGAATTGAAATAGACAGAGTTAGAGACGTCAAAATCATAAACGACATCACTGTTAGATGGAATACATTACAAGAGCGTGCGAGGAAGATCAACTTAAACGTGGTTTCATAAGTCAACGACTCACACTTTAATAATATTGTGTTAAGCGCAGCGCGGGACTGTCGCCTCAAATCTCACATAACTGTTCAACCGAATAAACTTCATGACTTCACTAGACACTCGGTTCGTGTTCGGCTGATCAGAATATTACAGGCGAGGCTTTAGACAGTCCCCGAACATGTTGGAACGCTCCGTAAAAACACAATGCAACTGAAAAAAAAGAAAAACAAATAGAAACGATTCATGACTTACAGCCGTTTGTTCAATAATATTTTTAAAGTTTTATCTGATAAAATAAAAATATTGTTATGTTTCTAAAAATCTATCGACTTTTATAAATTACACGACTACAATAGTGTTTTTTTAATCCTAAATTACAAAGCGACATTAAGTGTAACATTAACTAATGTATAAAGTTTTCACAGTCCGGAGTCAGAGCCACTGACACACTACAAACGTTCCAAGAATCAATAATTTCGACACAATACTGCGTTCATTTATTTTAACTGCTTTAATAACACGGATAGGATAGAAGAGTTGTGAGGAGACATTTTAAATACTGCGTCGAAGAAAATATAAATAATATGAGACAAAAAGACACAATAATAACATTTTCAAGCCGCTTTGTATATGTTTAATGTAATAGTGAACGTTTCGCTACAAGCTAGAGCGATAAAGAGACGGAATATGTAAAGCCATCATAATAAGGGATTAAGACGTCCAGGGCGAGAGGAAGCAAGACAGGCTGTACGCGGGAAAATACTCGGTCATTATATAACGTACAATAATATTGAAGACAAAACTTAAGCGTTTTATAAACAAGTGTGGTAGTTGTTGATTCATATATATGAATGATACTAGTCTCGTTGGCCAGTCGGGGTTGGCGGAAGGTAAGAAAGACGAATATAACAATATAATAATCATTATTGCGACTTATAACCTACAGTCGGAGCCTACTCGATTGAACCGATGTTACTACCGTTGTCATTATGTAACTTATACATTGTCAGGAAGAGCCTGCTACCTACAGCAAGGACGTGGGAGCTCGGAGACAGCAGCTTTATATGACATTCAGTCCATTGAACGAGGTGAAGCTGTAATAAGTATCGCAAGTTAATCACGCCGGTATATTGGTGTTCATTGAAATAAATACAAAACGGTTTCCTTGTTTACGATAATAGCATTATAAACAGTTTTATAAAAGCACACGCAAAAACAAACAGTGTTTATTCCTCTAAATAAAACACTGTTCAAAATATAAGTCCGTATATTTCTCTACGACTACAAATTATTTTTCTAATAAATCAATATGCGCTACTGCTGTAAGTCTCTGCCAGATTATAAACACTTTAAACTTCTTCCTACGATTCCGTCTGCCCATCTCCATCGATCAAACATCACAGTCCCCGAAACGCCGTCAACTACTTTCCTAGTTTTTTCTCTCCCTTTTAATTTCCTCTTCCATGTTTGATGTCAATAATTATTAATTGCCAATGTGCAGTTTACCGACTCCTGTAGGCACTTGCCGAGTCGACAATAAAATAATAAATACACACCGTTTGTACAAAAAGCGAATATTTAAAGCGTATTTAACATTCATGAGCCGAATTTTAAGTTGTACGAAATTCTTCGTTTTAAATTCGATTGTGAGCAATAAAACGGAAAATATCGAGTGTATCCGCTTAATAAAAAACGTTATACGTCCGAAGTGCAGGTTGCATGGTTACCGACGAGCCCGTTCAGGTACCCCGAGTTATTTACAATACGATCGGCCGTTGCGAGGCACAATAGATTTACGAGCCGTCCGCACTACATATCGACAAACATGTATTTTCACTGACGTTAAATATACAGGACTCCATAAAGGATTTCCACAAAAATTACTGTTGAAGAGAACATGGACAGGGGTGGTAAGGAATACAGGGCGAGGATGCCGCAGAAGATTATAAGAGTGAAGCCTTCCAGGTACGAAGGCTCAGGGCCAATACATAGCAACAGAAATTACTGGAGTGAGGTTTTTAACGGATTGACTTCAAACGAGAATCAGCCGGTGAGTTTCCATAGTCTGCTTCACTAAACACTGCGCTTAAAGTATTTTTTTTTGAGTGATTTGTTGCAGTTGGAAGAGAAAGATGTAAAAGTTTTATCTGAAGTTCTGCCGAAGGATGTCTGCCAGAAAGTTTGTTCGATATTGAACATAACAGCACAGTATGAACCGTCAACACCAGCGGACAAACAACGAGGTGAACTCATTCTAACGTTATAACTATTCATTATAAATAGTGAGGGCTGCCTATTTTTGTCAAACAATAAAACAATCAAGACGCCATTTATGCAACGATATTAAGAATTGGAAAATAAATACAGCTTGATATTTCCTACGACTGAGGTAACTGATATTAAAGAGTAACAAAATAACTGACTCTCTAGTCAGATAACATAAATAAAAAAACAAGTTCCTCATATGTAACATTTATAATATACTTTGATAACTGTACATATCTGTTAGCTGTTTTAAAATGAGGTGCTTTAAAAAGAAAACGTTTGTTTATGTTCTCATATAACTATGTTCTCTGTATGTTAACAAGTACATAATATGATTCCTTTGTATGTACAGTTGACACAACACGCAGAGTCGTAAAAGAGCCGCTTCTGTCGCGAAGACAAACAATCAGCGTACTCAGAGAGTTGGACTCTGATACCGACGTGGAGTGTGTCTCAAGGTGAGCTTATCAGTGTCATCTACTCAGAGACGATACAATGTTGACAAATACAAATTATATATAACTTTATGTAGGCGAAAATTACTTAATATA
This sequence comes from Danaus eresimus, assembly GCA_018231745.1. Classification (NCBI taxonomy): domain Eukaryota; kingdom Metazoa; phylum Arthropoda; class Insecta; order Lepidoptera; family Nymphalidae; genus Danaus; species Danaus eresimus. Next base: position 12,616 of record DVQP01000358.1, read on the forward strand.
CATAAAAAAAATTACAATTCAAATGGCTTGCTCCAGACAACCCGTATGTAATAAGCATAAGCACACAGTGTCCAGTACTCAATGCGAGTGTCGACTGGCCGTGTTCTCGTCATTAACTGTTTCTTTTGTAACAGCATCCATTCTTTGGAAGAAACAAGTTTATGTTTTTTTTAATATTTGTTTTAATAAAGGAAGTGACGAAACTCACACATTCACCAACGTTAATCTTATCTTTTACCTCGTCTTATTTAAAGTTGTTTATTCATGCCGATAGGAATCATACAATCATCCAAGTGAATTCTACAGCTCGTAATGTTTATAAAACCAATTTAACATTACAATACACCTACTGTTTAACAACAATTGTTCACACTATTTTTATTATTACCTTAATTTATTAACCAATTTTAGTTGGTACTTTTAGGTTGGAGAGATTTCGTTAAGCTGATTTGTAATAAATTTCAGTTTAGTAAAGTTCAGATGATACATTATATAGAAGGAGGAGAATCTTTTAAAACGATGTAATAACCAATAACTATATATATAACTAGGTTAAAGTGAAACCGTTAATAAAAAGTTTATAATCAATAAAATAAAAACAGTAATTAGTCACTAATGATTTATAGTAATTATGATTTTGTTGAAAGTGAGGAAGAAGTCCGCGAGACAAATATCCACAAGGAGTTCCTGAAGAAGTCAGAACGTGAACAGGTGACCTGGGCGACGAGATACCTCCAGCCAGAGAGAGATGAACAGAAGACACTGATCAAGAAAGCCGATGACCTCACGGATAGAGTCTGTATCATATTATAACGTGTGTAAACTATTCTTATACGTTCAAAGGCAATCTTGTCCCAAATCATTTGCAAAGGAACCGCGATCTTTTTTCATGGATGTACGTGTCCTCTAGATTGTCCACGACTTCTGTGATTACATGAAGCAACTGGGTGGCGATCACCAATCACAGCTTTTTACACCGAAAGCTGTAAAGGAACTCTTTCAGGTATATTGACACCGCATTGAGATACTTTTCCTTATAATTGTATGTTTATATTGGTATTAAAAGCTTATGATGGCACCGGATCTGAATCAAGGAAGAGTCCTTTAGTTATAACTTTGTGGTAACGATACAGACACATCTTTAGTACAAATAAAAATTTGTTTCGATGTGTGTTTTGCTCCCTCGTTTCCGGTTTTTTATTTTTACACGATACTTTGCAGAACATCATTATAAGTTCACACAACTTACATTTTATAATTAATTTAGATCGAGTTTGACACTCACGTAGCTCGGAGCCTGAAAGTCGTGCCGAAGGAGATGCCGACAGTGGAGGAGAGAATAGCGGAAGTCACCAACAACCAACAGGTTATTGGAAACAAAATATATTGTTCATCATGCCATCCTTTGCTTTTTCCTTCACAAGCAAAGAGAGTCTTGTGAAGGGTAATGTAATATAAGGTCACGGACACGCAACATAACTCACTTACCTCTGGCTTGTTAATTGGATTACTTCTTAGATACAATTGAAAAATATAAAGTACACCTGCTTTGTCTCTGCGACTTGTGACTCTCGCATGTGGTTGTGGCTGCGCGTACACAGTACATTGACTACACTCTTATTAAGAAGTTGATGGGAGAGACAGGCTTGAATAAGATAAAAATAGCTTTAACAAAACGCATATAATATTCTCGGTCGTTTTAGAAATCGCGCTTCGCAGCTCTCGGCCGTGAAATATCAAAGGACATTAAAGCGGAGAAGCGGCCTGGTCACCTTAAAGCATTCAGCCGCAGTGTGCCTCGCAGGGAGCAGTGGCGGGCTCCCTCCAACCACACCAGGGAGATGTGGCGGTCAACGAAACACGTGCCCAGGGACCTCGTCACACTCAAGACGGTGTGGGAGGGAATCACTAACCTACGGTAACATAGCCATGATTCACTCTCGTAGCACTTCAGAGGGTCATCAGAGTCAAAGATTACTTAAGTTTTAATTAATTATCTTAGAGTAACACCAATCATAGCTTCTACAATGCAAAGAACACCACATGGTAACTAAAAATATATTGCGATAATGCTTTATACGTAGGTCATTATATTTTATTACTAAAATAATCGCTTTTAAGAAATCTTATTATGAAAAGGACAATTTGACACACTACAGTAGATCCGTAATAAAAGATTTTATACATGTTTATATATACTGTAAATAATGTAAATATATAAACACGAATACAACATACATTACATACGAATTTGAACATACAATAGGAGTATCAGCTAAATGTGTATACCTAGGAACCGACAACGGATATCATGAAATGAAAACACACGGGTAAAATAAGTCAGTCCGAAAATGTATAACAAGATGTGACGTCACGTCTAGTAATTAGAAGCAAACACAGTCCGTTTATATTTTGAAAGTCTTCTCCCGGAGGACCGAGGACCTACTCCGAGACGACCTCGTCCTCCTGCAGGCACGCAGCCTGTAGAACAAACACTTACATAATTTAATATTAATATCTGACATCCGCTGTTGTGATTATTATTGTAGGAGGTTGATTTTATCAATAAGTATAATACGTATTATAATATTCTTGTCATTAAACCATTAACATAATAAACAAAAAACTGAAGTCTCTCTTCTCGCGGTGGGCATTCGGTATTTATTTGTGTATATCTTAATTAGCGGACTAGGCGCGGGCGGCGCTAGGTGTCGCGTGTAATTGTCGGAGCTGTAATGTTTTACAAACTGTCTCATGTTTCGTTATCGTGTTTGAAATACCGACACGTCCGTATTATCAATACGATACACTTCTTTTGATCCACAAACAGTATCTCCCTTTATTTTTTGTAACGGACACGTGTTCATTTGTGTTATGGATGTATATTTGCGGCAGCGCACTTTGTACCTTATTCGAATGTTATTAAATACGTCGCGACCGCACAATTCGCGCTCGAAGCCAATTATGTTTAAATCATACGAGGCTATGACGTCACGCTTATATTTATTTATAGAGGTTCAAAGTTCAATGACACATTTCGCAGAAGCGTGAAGGAGTACTGCCGTTGGATGATAGACCATCCCGAGTACCGGCGGCCGGAGTATCTGAACAGTCTGGGAATGTTCGACTCCGGCGTCCTGGACGCCAGGTTGACCTTCGAGATGCAGCAGGACAAGTCACCACCCCTGTCCCCGACGGAGGTGCCCGCGCCCATACGGCATTTACGTAAACGCCTCTCCTTATTGGCGGAAACAACATTTATAAAACAATAATAAAACCGAATACAATATTTTCTATAAAACTTATATCATGTTATATTTTGTTATAATAATAATGTTTCAAACGGTACATTTTTATGATAATTTTATTATATTATTTCATACATTCAATAATTATTTTCCTTAACTGGTCAACCAATGTCGAAGTGAATTCAATACGGCCATTAAAATTTATATTTCCGATTTAAAAGGTTGCACAATTTTTCCAAATGTAAGTAGTTCTTCGCTTCGGGTTTGCAAAATTTCGCAATACCTTATTGTAAAGATAAAACGTCTGTTCTTCGTAACGGAAAATAAAACAACTCTTCTTCAAACATAGTCCATTAGCTCGCGACCGTTCGAACGTCGAGCGTGTTGTGCCTCGTCTGAGAGCGTCAGTTAGACTCCGCGCCTCGCGAGTTACGACGCTCGCTTCATATTTGACCTTCAGATACATAAACAAAAATTAATTCACGATGCAACGCGCCAGCGACGGAGACAAAACAATGGACATCGATAGTGTTTTAAATGAGGAACTGGGACAATTCGGCAGGTACCAACTGATCAATATACTGTTGCTGACTATTCCCGCCATCGCGTCCGGTTTCATGGCCGGCGACTATGTGTTTACGGCGGGAAAATTACCATATCGATGTTCGGTAGCGATATGTGACACAGAGCCGCCGGAGTACCAACCCGACTGGACACTAAACGCGATCCCCAGGACAGCTGGCGGCTTCGACGACTGCTCCCGCTACGTTTATTCTCCAAATGTTTCAAATTCACCGACCGGCACGTGCTCGCCGGACTTGTTTGACGGGAACGCGACCGTGCCGTGCGACGGATACGTCTATGGCAGAACCAACTCTGTTGTCTATGATTTCGGTCTGGAATGTCAAGAATGGCTGCGAGCGTTGGCCGGCACGTTGAACAGTTTGGGTGCTATGGTTGCGCTGCCACTGGCTGGTTTCGTGTCCGATTACTTTGGTCGACGTTCCTCAGTTGTATTTTTTGCGTTCAACGTTGCCCTCGTGGGAGTCGTCAAGGCGTTCTCTGTCAATTATACGATGTATATGACACTACAGTTTATGCACACGGCGATAGGTGGAGGGCTTTACAGCGCGGCGTATATTTTGGCCACTGAACTGGTCGGTCCCAAATACCGAGTACCAACGAGCGCGACTATGTCGTCCTCGTTCGCTCTGGGACAGTCCTTGCTAGGATTGATCGCAGCCTTCGTGTACGAGTGGCGTAAATTAACACTGACATTGTTCGTGCCTGTATTTTCTTTGTTATCGTATTATTGGATCGTGACCGAAAGTCATCGTTGGTTGCTGAGTAAAAATAAAAACAAAAGAGCCAAAACAACATTGGAAAAGGGGGCTCGTTTGAACGGAAAAGTTATATCCGAAGATTGTATGGATTTTCTTCTAACGGCAATACCTAAACAGAGTGATTTCAAATCAGATGAAAGTAACAGACCTTTATTGATGCGGGTGTTAAAATCTAGAGTGATGTTGCGTCGATGTTGTACGACGCCCGTCTACTGGATAGCGACTACCTTCATTTATTACGGCTTGTCTATAAACTCTGTCAGCTTGTCAGGGAACATGTACTTCAACTACATACTGACGACCTTCATAGAGATTCCAGGTTATTGGACGGCTTATCTTTTACTGGACAGAGTCGGTAGGAAAGTCACTCTTTTCTGCGGTTACATGCTATGTTCTGCGTGCTGTATTGCCTTTTCCTTTACACCCAAAAGTATGTACGGTTTATCTTTGGCTTTGTACCTGACGGGAAAATTCAGTACTGGCGTCATTTTTACGTCATTATATTTGTTTACTTCGGAACTGTATCCAACCCGACATCGACATTCGTTCCTAGGATTCTCTTCGATGTTAGGTCGCATAGGATCTGTGGTGGCTCCTCTCACGCCACCGCTGATGGTCTACTGGACTGGGATACCCTCTTTGTTATTCGCTGGTATGGCAGCTACAGCTGGACTGCTGATATTAACCCAACCTGAGACACGTGGTCTCAAAGTGCCGGACACATTCGAAGACGCTGAACTTCTAGGAAAAGCTAGGTTATAATGTTTAATGTTCCTATATTTTAAACATTGCGTAGTTAAACTCGACAGTATTTTAAGTTACTTAATTGTCATTGAATGAAGAGTCGGTTTTGTGCTTAATAGGAAATGAATGTTACTTAATAAAGTATGTATATTATAAAATATTTTTAAAAATGTGTTATTATTTAGCCAACCATTTTATTATTTTTTATGATGTGGGTACTGCTCTAGTGTAATTTTAATTTTAAAATATGAAAATATATTTGCAATAGCAGCAGAGTCTGAAGGGGCGTGTTCAAAACAGCGCCATCTATTACAAATTGGTTGAAACTTGTAATGAAAAGTCAACTGCTAACTCAACACAACACCGTCCTACGACACATGTCAGTCTACCGTGTGTTTATGTTATATGCCGTAAGATGGCACCAAACAGTACATACAACAAGTCAATGTTTTCATTGTTTGAATCAAAAAATCAAACCTATAACTTATTCATATTGTAGTTAATAAATATTTTTATTACACATTTTTAATTTTTAAATTTACATTCTATGGTACATATTTATTTTCACTAATTAGATTTCTTATCTATTTTATAAACGAAACCTTCCAATTACCATTTCGTTTCCGGATCAGATAAATATATATTTAAAACAATTGAACTTATTTGTCACACAAAGTATTGATTGCGAACACTTTATGACATTTTGTAAAGATTAGATATTTTGTTTAATTATACATATTTTTACAAGGAGTTTATTTTATTACAATACTTGAGCGTTGAAAGATGTCTTGCGGAAAGCGTCCTCTGGTGAAGATGTGGGACAAACCCCGAGAGATCCGGGTCATCAAACCATCTCGCTTTGAACAGAATGAAGCCTCCGTCAAACTACACTGGAAGAACGTCCTCCGACAGCTGGAGCTGTCGTATAAAGACGAGGCCGTAGGAACATATTTTCAATAATGTTATAACATTGATACACACTGAACTGACGTTTGTTTTGTGAGATCTCGATTCTCTGGTCACTGGACAGTGACTACGAACTCAAATGATATTTATTAAACACTTTACACACTTGAATAATAATAAATAAGCTGGCATGGATATCTTTAGGTCGGATTGGAAAAAAAGATATATGCTTCAACAAATGTGATTATGTCTTTGTAATTAGTAATTTAAATGATGAAAATAAAGATTTTTTGTCCATAACAAATCCAGGAGTTACAATATAAAGTTGGAAGGCTTCACCTTTATATCAATAGAATTCGCCGCATGTGTGTGTGGTGTGTTCTCTGTGTGAAGTAATGAGGGAACTTGAACAACATCATCACGATAAAAGTAATGACAGGGAAGTAAACAGTAACTCGGACCGAGGGCTTGTCTCTACCCGTTACCTTGATCTCAGATATCGGATATACGTAATGTACCTCGTCAAGTGCTCCTATATGGGGATGTTAATTTAACAATGTTTTTTTTTACAAGTTTTGGGATTCGCAAAGTGACACGGTGAAGGAACTGGTCGGTCCCAAAATCTTCCGACGCATCGTCAAGATATTCAACTTGCGACTCGATGAGAAGCCTTACGAGCCTCTCTCGGAGTCTATGTCTCTGGAACCTTCCGAAGTGTTCTACGAAGCCATGGAAGACGGTGAGGTGGGAGATTCGTTTTAAAATAATTCCATTAAATAATAATAATCTTGGCTTTCATTGCACTGCTTTCAAATCGATAATGTTACGGGCTCTTTTTATTTTTAGCTCCTTATCTTATTAACGAAAGTGGATCAGTTATTTTGTATTATAATGATAAGTATTTTATAACACGGCTTGTGTCACATCATAAACTTAAAAAAAACAAACCAATTTTACCAATTATTATCTACCTACTGTATCAGATTGCAATAAAATCTAAAAACACTTCATATTAAATAAAGAAATACATAGCGCTTGATTACATGTTTATGAAACTAAAAGATGCTGAGGAAGAGAGAAGAGAACGAAGACACATTGAAATATTTTTCTTCGATGAAAATTTAAGCACTACTAACCTACATCTAGCGATTCTCCGCCTTTTGTTAGGTTTTATTTTATGAAATTAAAAAAATGTTGAAATAAAATCAATAATAATGTGGTAATAAAGATTATATATGTTTTAATTAATTTTAAAGATGAGATGCTCTGAACGTGGACATGATTAGATTATAGTAATGATGACTGACTTACAGACTGGATAAAATAACGAAGCCAAAGCCAATCTCGTGTCGGTTGCATTGAATAAAATATTACTTAACTATTGAAATAAAAATCGGATGTAATATTATGATGTATATTATTTTTGGTGTGAAGATTGCGGAAAATCAAATAATGAAACTTCTTTATTGTTGTTAAGTGAAAACCTTACAGTTTTATGTTACATCAGGGGCCGATGGGTCCTTCGTATTCGACGAGCGACTTCGATGCCGATATGTACGACGACATGGATGAAGAGGAGGACGACACCGGTCTACGCGACCAGTCGGAGCTGTGGACCGTCTCCTCGGTTTCCACGAACGAACCCAGGAAACTGTCCCGTTCAAAATCTGTACTGAGATCTAAATCTTTTAGCGCCAAGTCGATAAGCAAGTCTCTAAGTAGAATGTCTCGCACAAGGAGTAAGTCCATTTCGAGACATTCCAGACTCTTTAAGTCAACTTATTCGATGGCCGACGAGCCTGCATCCTCGATGGATGACCTGAAAGTCCACGTCAGTGAGGTAACAATGAGGTACGTGTTAAGACAACAGTTCGCCTCACTGAATACATTCGCTAACAATTAAAGCTGGCTATGTATGTCGCTTCAGACAAGGTCTCCTACGACGCAGAGGGAAAAATCCCCACTTTGACATGCTTTACTGCAATAAATCGGAAACGGATATGATAAAGTGGAAGTCGAAATATAAACAAAAAACTTTCGAAGTTTCCGCCTCGGACGAGTTCAGCAAGAAGGCGGAGATAATGACTAAAAAAGTAACATTTCAATCATATATAAGAAACTACTTTAAATATTTTACATTTTTTTTACTTTTGTCTTATCTGATTTGATTCTTTTTTTCTCTTGAACTGTTATAATTTTTCCTGAAGATCGCTAAAGATTTCTACGACTGGTGGGTCGACCTCGGCAACTTGGAATTCAAAAGTGAAATCAAACGACCCGAAGATATCGAAGACCTATTTCAAGTAACAATTACGTCTTTTAAACACTAGATTTGAAAAAATATTGTAGTGTAATTTTTTTATTTAAGTATCAAATTTAACCTTCTTATTGTTGAAATTTATACTAATTATTCTTTACATGTTATAAATATGTTTTTGTAGTCAACGAAAGAGAACATTTACCAATATATACATACATATATATTAAAGTATCTATTAATATCTGAACTGGCTTTTAGAGCTAAATAAAGTGTCTAGTGCAGTTTTAGTGCGTCTAGTTTTACCGTCAGTAGTTTTAAGTGCATCATAAAAGCATATTTAAAGGTCTGGTTTGACGAGCACGCATCCCGGGGCCTCATCCTTGATCCGAAGATACTGCCTTGTGTACTTCCTAGTATAGCTGCCAGCGTTGGAGTCAAGAAGGTATTCTGCGATTCAATTTAAGACATATCATTAAAAGCCCATAACTCCCTTTATTAAGGACACAATAAGCTGTCTAGGAGTAATAATTACGTTGGTCTACGTCGGTGAATTACAAAATAACTGCATAACGTATGTCACGTCTCAGGCATCTTGTCCGAGAGTATTGAAGCGACAGATCGCTTTCGACATCGCGGCCGAGAGAAGCGCCGCCGCTGAGAAGAGGTCGAGGACAAAGGGAGTGGTGAGAGCCAAGGAGCAGCTAGGAGCGGCGGAAACCACGTGGCAGCCGATCAAGATACCAGAGGACTTGAAGAGTATGGCTTGTGTATGGGATGAAGTACAGCATCTCACGTGAGTACCGTCCTACAACATAGTTACACAGACGTTGCAGGAAATGTAGCCTGTGAATGTCTTGGTCGTCGACATGAGAATATAAAGAATGAAAATATTTCTATCCCAGTTCAACGAAGGCATTCCACCAATGGTTGCAAAAGCGACCGCACCTGGCGATGCCGCCCTACTTGAAGTCTTTGGAGAGTCCCGGCGATAAGAAACAACTCTTTGTTGTGCCCTCCGACTACATCCTCAAAGAAAAATCTTCAGCCGCCTCCGTCCAAGACTTGGCTCTGCCGGTTTCAGAGTTTTCGTTGGAATTAAAAGAAGTTCTCAGCAAGCTCCTCAATGATTAACTTTCTAATTGTTCAACGTTGGTATGGTTAGAAATAACTACAATAAATTTTATGTTGAAATTAATAACTTTTATCATATATTTATTTATCACCACTACTTAATGACTAGCATTCTTTTACTTCTGGGAAATGGAATAAAAAATAGAAAATATAGAAATATATTACGGAAGGCCACCTCTACGAAACATCGATAAATGATAATAATTTATTTGGTTAGCATTTATTTTTTGATGTTTATTTTGCGCGTAGTGACAATTAAATGTTTATAACGCGAAACTATTTTTTACTTATTTGTATAATAAGATCTAATGAATATTTGTTAACTGACGGTCCTATGACATATTGTATTTGTTATCCAAAAAGATATCTTCATCAGTTATTTCGACCCTCGATGATGACTTCATGATGGTCTGTTAGAAAATGTACCACTAACATAGATTTTTTCTTATCAACTTAAAGTAACAGGTAATTGTTATTGTTTCCATGGAAATCGTTAACTTGTAACAAGTAAAATAACAGTCCATATAAGAGAACACAGAACTTGCGACTTACAAGCGTTTCTCGTAAAATTAAAACAGAATCTTTCAAGCACCACCAACGCTATAAATGATAGCGCCATGTTCTTCCGTGTCTTCCGTGAAAAACACGAAGAGATCTTTGTCTCGGTATTTCGTGGGTTCTTTCCCGTTATCTTCATAACTCACTGACTCTATTCCTTATCTTTCATTTAATTATTTTTTTGTCGAATTAATGGCATTTTTGTTAAGATATCTTCGCCACTGACTGATATCGATTTGATTGTATTTTTGTAACAATATATATTATATTATTTAAAATTAATTCTGCAGTCGATCCCAATGCCACATTCGCTTCGTGTATAAACTCGTACACAAAGGAAGCGATCATTAAACTGATAATTACGAATTTATTATTGATATATCTCACATGATAACACAAGATTATCAGAAAAGTATTTTTTACACTTCATTTGGCATTCAAATCGCATAAACTAATGATCAGAAGTTGGGTTTTGATAGTGGACATGAAATATTTATGAGTTTTAAAATTAAGTGATCGTATAAAGTTACAATGGCGGAAACAGTTCAGTTAGGAGACGAGCCTGTGGTTGAAATCGAGAGCAGGAAAAACCTGGGAAACAAGAAGTTTCATTCGGAGACCTCTTTGCAGAATTTTTCTGGTGAAGCTGACACCTCCACATTCATTAATACGAAAGATCCTGGAGTGAGTAAATATTTTGTTTTAAATGACATGAAAGCTGTTGTAGAAAATTAGATTTTGTTTAGCATAGATTAAATGTGTCGTTCTTTAGAAATCACTAAAGTAGGGTGGATCGTTTGAAATAAAAATGATAGTCGAATCGGATGGAGTCTAGGGTGAAGTTGTCGTTAGAAAAACCAAATCCACCTCTTGTAGAAACTGTAGTAAAAATATAGACGTGAGATGCAAGCATCGAAGTTGTTTATGAGAGAAATACCTCGACCCGGAAACACACTGCATGTGTAATGTTCGCCGATTGCTACCGATCATGATGACTTACATTACTTAAAATAAATTTAAAGATTATTCTAATAACCTCTTGAATGTTTCTTTGTGTTCATGAAAATAAATAACAACACTTTCTTCTATTCGTTTCGATCGAAGCTAGGTTTTGTATTTTAATTGTTTCAAAATAAAATAAACAACTACCCAATACAGCAGCGTAGCTAAGGTTATCCTTTAGAGTGAACCACTCTGGAGTGAACAATCTCTGGACAGCTTCATATTAATCATTTTTTTAGCGGAATCGGATGTTATTTTTTTATTGTTTTTGTCGACATCTGAGGATGAACGGGCCTGATAGTTCAATGAAACCTCCAGTTAAAAAGCCATGGTTTCATTTGCGCTCACAACCAACACAGGAAATACAAAACGTTCCTTTTAAAAATATTACTTTATAGTATAATAAAAAAAAAATATGTCTTCCTAGTTATTTAGATTATATTTTTTTACTTTAAATTAAAAACATCAAATCAGTTTCACATGACATGCCTTCTGATCGTAATTGTTGTCAAAATTGTTGCAGTCATATTTTGAT
>DVQP01000359.1:0-24300 GCA_018231745.1 Danaus eresimus
TAGTCGAAACATTTAATTTACAGAAATGTTACGTTCATATACCATAACATCCCTTCTGTTAAATGTCTCATAGGATTACTGCACATGTTCTAGTGACAGAGTTCCTTTATAAAGGGTTACTAAATTCACGTTAGTTAGACAGTTTTACTTTTAGTGTCCATTGTTCCTTCACAGGATTAGAATATCGTTGTTTTTATGTTTAATGATATTTGGTGTCGTGATATTGTCAGTACAGATGTTTAGAAGTCTATGAATCCAGGAAGTGGCTACTCACAATGAAGAGTGACGGTGAGTCTGATGGAGTAGGTGCATCAAGTGTATAACTCCGTGTCTTAAAATGCAAGGACGTGAGTATAGTTCAAAGAGAATCATAAATCTTTTTATATAACATTTTGATATTTGCAATTCCCACAAATGACCTGTGTAAAGCGATCTCCGAGAGGTGCAATAACTCGATTTGCGAATAAATGGCTCGGAAGTTGATCTACAGTATCATTCATTGGGTAACTCGCGTTAGAAGTGCAAATTTTCATTCCACCAATCCACTGCTACATTGGTTACGCATATAAGTCCCTATCGTCATATAAAAGCAGCAATAAAGGGGATTAAAGTAGATTCCCCACAGAAGATTTCAAATGTTTGCCGGCATCTCGATATCCGATTTTTTTTTGTTTCGAATGCTACTTCTGACTGGACGATTCGTACGAATTCAACTTTTGAACATTGGGAATGAAATGAAAAATGACAGTTGAAACGTCACAACGATTATTGATAGGCAACTCCCGAATTTACTTTTATTACATTATATTGTAGAATACAAACCAGATTGGTTCTTGAATGATAGTAATGTTATCATATTATATTTGCCTTTCTGTAACATTAATGTTTGACATGTGCTAATAAAAAAATATTCAATTAAATTTTAATTATTAAAATAATAATAAATAATAAATATTTAACAACTTGGAGTATTTGGTATTTAATAAAGGGCAAAATCAAGAACAGAATTGAGAATCTTGCAAACTCGTAGTGTTCTTAACCGTACTCCTAATCTATGGAGCGCAACTGCGGTATCGTCCGGTCCGAAGCCAATTAGTTGAGATAGGTTCTGTTTAGATGGGAGACTCTGAGAGAACTTAACTAGTGCTCCCAACTGTTTGGTGAGCGGTCGAGGGGATTCGAAATCACTTGGGTTTGTTAGTCTGATAGTGCGGCGATTCACTAACGAATACAGCTAGCCACTATCGTAGACTGTCCGTCTTCAGTCCTCATTCAAAATATTCTAAAACTACTCGGATGTTGAGACGCATTATTAAAGAAAGTCTCCAAACTTATAATTAATACACCGACAAACTAAACTTGCAAAAATTTTGATTTCAAACATTGAGAGCGTTTCTCCAAGTATTAATGAATTTCAAATTCAGTAGTAACAATTTCTTTGATGCGAACTTTTGCACTAAGAACCTAAGCACGTTTTAATTCGTAAGTTTTCGTCTGATGAGTGCTCCCTTGTGAGTCTACACCCCAAGGGGTGAAATCGTGACGGGATTCATGATGAAGACAATAAAAACCTTGAAGGTGGGGCGGTTCTTCCAGGAAATTAGCTGTCACATTACGAAGCTATTAACGGTTCGTTATGTTCTGAGCTGATAAACTCGATGTGACTCTGATCGAAGTTTGCAAGCGCGTTGGGATTTCGTTTCGGTAATTTATATTCCCATAATGTCTGTTTGTATTAAGACTGCGATGATTACCACATTATCCAACTGAAAACATGATACATATTGCAGTTTTTTCTTAAATACTGAAATAAATCGTTTTGATTTTAGAGCGAGCTATCTTTTAAATTAAATAACCATTATTAATATGTATATTTCAATGAATATTAAATAATGTCGAGGAAAACATAATTTGTGTATGCAATGTCGTAGTGGTTACTCGCAGCCACTTCAGAACAGCTTGCAGGCCCCAATAATTCATTGCTGTAATTAAACGGAATTGCAAACCGTACCGGCTACATCACCTCGGGCAAATTAAGTTTACGAGAGCTAATTATGAGTAATGAGTTGTTTCTCGAGCACTTCAATATTCCGTCTGCCCCTGACGGCTGTCGTTAATTTTTATTTTTCACTCCTACTTTGCGATTTCTCCTGGAACGTAGCTTCAGCCAATTAGTTTCCTCGTAGTTACTCATAATTGGTTTGAGTCGACGAAAATGTTACTTCAGTAGTTTTGTCTTTATGTTAGTTACTGAGCCTTAATCCGAGGTAAGTCGATTATAAAGGGATTTATTAACTGGCCTAATATTATTTTGGGCTTCCTCACGTTAGTAAAGCTGGGCTATGTATAAACCATATTTCCCGGGTAATATATTAATTGTAATCTGATAAAAGAGAATGAGTAAAGTATAATTACGTTAAAATTATTCTATACATCGGCTCATAATGAGATATTCTTTTGAACACCAGAGCAGTAACTTGAAAAACAACGGCGGCCATTTGTAAAGTTCGTTAGAGGGCAGACCCACATAGAGGTGCAATTAGAACAAAAGTGATAAAAAAAGTTGCAAGTGACCGCTCGGAGCAATCGACTCCAATTGAGTGCTATCGTTTTGTACAATTTTTAAAGCGTTGCCAACTATGGATATAAATTTAAAGTGATATTCCTGATACTAAATATTTTCATATTTTTATGTTACTTTGAATTGAAATTAAATACCATCAGAAACTGCAGAATTCGTTTACTTAATTTTCACATGAAATGTGCCTGGATATAACTTAAATGTGAATTTTAAGCGCAAATTTTTATAAAAAAGCCCAGCAAGTGTCTCGGTTATTTTTGATTTAATATTTTTAATAGCCAGAACGGCAATCACTAATTAGCGAGTTAGTGAACTCGCAATTTAAACGAGTGAGAGGTGAAGTGTTTCACTCACCGCTAGTGTTCTGTAGTTGATGCTGTACAGGTTCTGTGAGTTGCTTATTGTATCCTGAAAACAAAAGATATACAATATTAGAAATGCCTTCTTTGTAGAAAAATTAGAACATCTTTTGAAATTGTCTTACAGTGGCTTTGCAGATAAAAGTTATTGTAAATTTTGTAGCACATTTAAGCTATATATTAAGGTATCACAGACTTCTTCTCGTACTTATTTGTATTTAATTCTTATATCTCAAACAATAGTAATAAGCACGAATAAAATTTAACAAATTGTATTAAATTTATACTTAGGCTTTGAAATCTTTAAGAAAATACAGTTATATTAAGTAAAATTCATTCGCATGTTGTTATCCAAATCAGGAAAAACCAACCCTCTGAATAAATGGGGTTTTACCACAACAGTGTTGTAACTTGTTAAAACTGTATTAATTAGTACTGAGGGCATGCGCTAGAACACAAACCCAAGTCTCGCAAAGCGCAGACAAAGAACGCATGTTGATTGTAACTTATGAGCTTTTCAAGTAATTTGTAAACTACATTTACATAGAAATAAGAACTTGTATTAAACATTTCACGGAAAGACGGTATAAAACTTTCAAGTACTTTTGTTTCTTTTATTTTTCTTTGGATACCAAAAGTGTTTGGACTGCAAGACAAGTGTTTGAGTTTAAAGGGAGAGGAGTGCAAGAGTTTACAATTATATGATTCAATGTTTTTATAACGATCAAAATAAAGACTATAAAAAGCAATAAGCAGATACATTTGGGTCGTGATACAATCTAGCTAAGAGTGAGAGCAACGCAATTTGCAGTAAATAAGGATATCGGTTTAGCGCTATTATCCGCGGTACAGCGAGCCTCGTAAACACGCCTCTCTTAATGAGATACGCAGTACGCTGCCAGCATTGATGTGTGATTTATTATTTTATACCTCGATGCGGACATTTTTATTTTCGTGTCTAAACATTTCATGTAACACCAAGCACACCTTCTACTAACTAATGCAACCTAGTCACATCATACCTAATTTAGAAGTCCCCCTAAATAAAATGAGTTGGAAAATGTTCTGTATGTAACAATGAGGTTGCTGACAGTTATTAAAATCGGGTCGAATGTACAATTTAGTTTAATGATCTTATGCGCTTAGAAATGCAGTCAGCTACTAGAAACGAGCTAAGTTTTGTTCTAATGCGAATTATACAGTTGATCCTCGAGTGGATAAATACAAGGCGTTCGTGTCAACCGGCCGCGCCACCGGCGGCGGGACTTGACGGGACAAAGGGGGGACGTCCGAGATGGTTTCTAATTACGACGAAGACCGTTATGCAAATCGGGGGACAAGGCGAGCTCCATGTCTCTAATAAACATGCGCTCTTGCGGTCATACCGCCAAATTACTCGCGAGCAATAAAGCCACTTTTGGTGGAGTGGGTCCTCTGAACAATTAGTACCCCTTTGATTAAAGAAATACTGTTACAATTGTTTCGTTTTTTTCTTAGTCTGTTACTGAATAAATGGCGAGGCCATTTAGGCCGGCAGTTTATTAGGAGGCTCTCGTTTAATGTTAGCAGAAGCCAAGCCAACTAAATGTTGGCAGATGCGTTCTGCTAAATTGAACGGCAGTCTTAGAAAATCGCCAGGCCGTGCCGTGACTGCGACCATGTTGAAACTGGGCTAAAAGCACCGCTTAGATTCAATCTGTAATTTTTCACAGACAACTATCCGGAGAACACATCAACATTAAACAGGTTTATTGAAAAAAAAAAAGAAACTTGCAATGCGATTAGGATTTCGAAGTTTATATACTTACAATGCTTAGAAATATTTTAAGATGTATGTTTTACTGTCATGCAATTCTTAAATTCACAACGTTTGTAGTTCGACCGGAAAAATATTCATTTTTCACACGTTCCGCAATATTTCCGTTCACATTGTAACAATCAGGGTACGTTTTGTTCATATCTTCTCCTGACAAAGGGAGGGTGCGGCTAAGCGTCATGGCGACGGAGGTTTATTCGCACTTGCTCGATATTGATGCATTTTTGTATGTTTGTAAGGATGTCGGTACCGGCGTTGAACTGTTCGAAAAAAGGTATCGCTGCTGGATGATTTATGGTACACACACACACTTTAAATTCAAATTAGGTGAAAAAAGTAGTATATATTTAAGATAGACTTTACATTCCCATAACCTTATGTAATTAAATTTTCAATTATAGATAAAAAAAGTCACAAGTGTCCACATATCTGAAAACTGTTTATAAATCGTCTGGGCTGCGATAGTTTTAATTAACCGTATCTAGTCCGATACGCCGCTGCCTATAAATCTCTCAGATCCAATGACCTGCGCTCCTTTAATGAATAAAATTTAAATTAATGTATTCAATGTAAGAGATATTCTAATGTTATCTTTGAATTTGAATGTGATCCAGCGTTTGGATGAAATATTTAATTAAGTTTATAGTCTACTTACATCTATATGTTAAAGCTGAAAGGTTTCATATCAAGAAGTGAATCATTAATTTATGTTCAAATAAATTAATGTAGAATTTTCATCAGTTGAATCAAGCTATAAAATAATATGGACAAACAGTGAACTGTGGTTCATTATTCATACGGCTCCAGTGTAAACCAACAAATTTAATATTATGATATTAATTACAAAATGGGAAAACGTCTATTGACTGGAACAGTGATTAAACAATCGTTACCAAATAGTTTTATGTTTTCCAATTTGAAATATCACTCAACGTTTAATTTATAATTTGGACGAAAATTTACTTTTCATAGCTTTTTAGTTTTGGAAAATCTCATATTTATTTGTCTGATGTTCTTGTCGCACTTTAACAAACGACCTCACCTATCTTGATAAGTGGGGCCCCAGGCCAGAATTCTTATGTTGATATTGAAAGTAATTCCTTTATGGAAAATATCAAGGTACAAGAAATTCTAACAATGTCTTTTTTGGCCAAGAATTTTTTTATAAAAAGATAATAACTTGTATAGTCGAAAATGAGATCTTAAAACAAAAAATCTTCAGGCAACAATACTTTCACCACTAAAATACATTAGTATTCCATCAAAACCTATTAAAGTTGTAGAACTTCGCCGCTGTTATAAAGCGCTCTGTCGTTTCTTTGAGATTCAACATAACTTTAAAGACATTATATCTTCATAGCATGTGCAGAATACAACATTCATAATAAAGTGATTATAGAACTATATCCTCATATATATAAACCCTGTACAAAGAGAAAAAAAATATTTTATATTAGATTAGGTTTTAGGTATCGTCTGTTATTGTCAATTTAAGCACAAATATTTGAGGAATATAGATTTTTTGTAAAATTTCAGTTATTAGTCATTACTGAATCCGATTTTGCAATCTTTTAATATGATTATTTTCTCATTTTAAAACATTATTCGACATAGTAAAATATTTCTTTTTCCATAAAGAAGAACGTAAACAGTGCAGACGAAATAATTTATTTCCGTGATAAATTACTAGCAGTAAGAGAAATAATGTCGTTCGTTCCCTTTGTCCGATTGATTGCAGATAATTGCGCGTCAGAGAGGAGTCGGAAAATTACCTTTTACGACTACCCAATAACCTGTAAGTTCTCTGCATTTATTGTTATTATTCCGTTCAAATAGTTCAATGAAACAGATCGGTTAATGAATAAAACGTCTAAAAAGTTATCAAGTACTTTCAAATATGCATATATGAAGAAATTAACTTGTTTAATTTTTTTGATTTTTTTTTTCTCCACTTCCACGTCTTGATCCACATCTCTCAGCCAGCCACTACAGCCATCATTAGCCTCGATCCTCGCACTTCGATTTATCATCCTGACTGGGGCGCATCTAATGAAATTGCATGTTAATGTACTAGGGATACATGCAGCGAGGATCATCCATTACTTCCTTGGGGGAAAAAATCGCACAGAAATAAAATAATAAATTACTATCGTGATCAAAATTACAGTCAAGGCAAACTCTGCTTACGACGAGTATTCAACTATGCATTCGTTGTCTCTTATTCAGCCCGTGTCAATACCATAATGTGTGAAGATTTATCAACGAAAAACTTGAAACATCTCTCATTATACTGGCGCTGAAGTAATAATATTTTCTTATTAACAACATTTCTCTATCCAATATGACAGAATATTACATTTAAATGTATCTGGTTGACTCGTTGTCATTAATAATATCATACCTCTGTTCAATAATACATTCGATTAACGTCTTAGAATAACTTACAAAGTTTTAAAGCCCTCTGTCTTGAACTCTCGCCAAAAGTTCATGAAAACTAGTGTAGGTACATTTAACGTACATTTCAGATCCTCAGAAGCTATTTTCCGTTGGCTTACCATTGGAACTCCGACGTGTAGAATTATTGGTCATGTGCTTTGTTCGTGTGCATACTACTGTATTGTATAATAAGGTTATTTAAGTTCATTTTTACTTTTATTTGAATGACCAAAAGATCCTTATAAATGTTTTTTTCTGATGCATATATCTGTAATTCTCTTCAAACAGTTAGTTATGTTTTTTTGTTGAAATATCAACTCGTCTCTTATATGTAAGTTACAACTGATATAGTATTTTCTTTTTATTTATTTATAATGTAGCAGAACTAAAAATAAAAATCTTGAAGAAGTAAAGTTTAGAGAAGAATTCAAATCGTATTTCATTATATGGTATAAAGCTTGTCAGTCTGTCCGTAGACAATTTTTCACTGTTTCATAGTCTCATCATTCATGTATGCTGTTAGCATTTCCAGAGCCAGGAAAAAGTTTAAATCTTAAAACTGAAGGAGTTCTCCTAAGAATTTTATAACACTTCAAGTTACTGATATTGCGCTGCATTTTATAGTTTGAAAATGTCCACTGAAATATTGTGCTGAACTAGTGGCTGTGAGATTGTACAACTAATGAAAGACTTTTAAATTTATAAAACGTGGTCCCTGCCTTTGTTTTCCATGCATCTTTAATACGAGATTACAAACAAATTAGAACCATATTTAATTAAAAATATAACTATTATTTAAGCACAAAATATTATTTGATAAATAACAAAGCCAGCTATTAAGATTTTTATTAACATTAAATAAATTTCATGTATTTTATATATTACGTAAGCCGTTAAAACAAAAAGATTTAAGTGGAAGGATTGTAATGGAAATGTGGATTGTCGTCGTCTTTAAAGCATTCACTTTCGGATAACTTATTACTGTTAAAGTTACACCTGAATAATTATTAAGTTATTAAAAATATTTAATTATAATCACCAAAATTCATAACACCCATTAGTTATTTCTAAATTATTCACTATTATTTTATACCGATATAGAATGTCTGATACATATTATTAATAAATGTTACACTTATGTACATTCTTAAATATATTTATTTATTATCTTTATCATTAAAATTAATATCGATAAACAAAATGTAATTATGCTACAAAATGTGTTTTATAAGAGCTTAAATAAAGCTGCTTTAGATATTAGCTGTAAGAAGACAAGATACACGTAAAAAAAAAGATAAAAAGGAGTCGTATAATAAAATAGATCGTACACAAGGAAATCCGAGCCACTATTAAGGTAATACCAGTGAACACTAGGCGACCAATTCTTGCGGCAATATCCTTATAATTTCTTTTTGATACCCGAATAAATCCACATCGGGGAAGTTAAATTACGTGTGGTGAGAGCGTATCGCGATTGTATCTAGACGGGAATAAATCCGGAGACTTTGCTGACGCCATATTGGATCCGGCAAGTATTCTCTTAAGTTTCATTAAGCGATAGAGAGATACGTTGAAATGCGACGTCTTACTACGATATAAATCGGAACGGTGCTCGGTAAACTTTGGGAACGCTTGATTTACTGCTGGAATTTGGTTTGCGTAAAACACGAACTTAATCCCATTGTTATTTCTGTTAGACGACTATAAGACGTCTACATAAATTTAACTTCATCAAATTGTATTTGAATACACGTTAGAAATGAACGGCGTACAATACACAATGTACACATAATTTTACCTATAAATGTTTGATTCATAATCATAACAATTTTCTTCCCCCGTGCATATTTATCTTGACAAAGAATCAAATTTCGTTCTTTGAATGTTAAGACAAATAGCTGGCACAATTCAGTTGATTTAACTTACGAGTTCATGCTACCTGGAAATGTAGTAAACACTTGCCAAAACCTAACACATCTATTATGTAGGTTGGTGCTAGGAACGGGAATTGACTTTGACCCAGGTTTATTCTTACTTTCAACTGAAGTCGTATAAGCAATGATAAGACTAAAAGAATCGTATAATCTATTCCAGAAATATTATTTAAATGGTGTAAGGAGAATTCAGAAAGTCATGACATTCGTACAAAGATATGCGGCGTCTAATTAAAACTGAAAACGCAAGGGAAACCACATAATATGATATAACGTCATCGTCACATTGTTTGGTCGCGGAACAGAGTAACTTAGTTAGTTCTGGTCTGAAAGTTAGTCACAGTTAGTTATAGTTCTGCCGCGATGCAGCTTGAGCCGAACTGTTAATTATTAATCCACACAATATTGTTAAGAAAGTCTGTAGCGACGTCGATTTTTCTGTTTCGTGATATTGACAAAGTTTTCATTCTCTTTTCTTTACAAAACTTGTACACTAAAACATGTTCTTTAATAAAAATATATCTCATATGTTTGTCATCCTCTTGTCGGTTAGAATTGCAGTAGAAAGATGTTAAGTATTTATCAGTGACTGTTTTCGCATGCGGTTTAAAAGCTTTTCCATATATACATTAACCTAAAACTTTGGTGAAATAACATCTTCACCTAATCCTAGCGCCGGACCCCTCATTAAAAATCAACCCTCAGTCCCTTAGTGCTATCGCGTGACGATCGGGAGCGGACATCGAGCCGACTATAAACTTGATCCCTAATACCCTTACTACAAAACACTCGCATTCAATATCAACTCGAGAAAGCCCGAGTAACCCCTAATACTAGCACGTTAATTGAACAAATTAATCAAATATCTTAGATATGGCAATCAAGATTTGTAATCAGTAAGATTTGATTATAAGCCACTACTAAAATTCTACAAATAACATTCGTAAAGCTTCACCTCGAGCTGAATTCACTCTGAATCGTAAGGACTTAGTGTGTGTGTGAGCGCAAAATGTAAGTAAGAGAACTCATCGGAATAGATGGAAGGAAAACAAATCGAGCTTCTAAGGTTATTACTTAGAGTAAACTTGATTGAAATTAGTCACAATTGTATTAAATGAATTTTAACTTGAAATTGAAGAATAATCGGAGTAAGAGGATCAGGTAAATAGAGATAATTTTCACGGCCATTGAATCAAATTACCGAGATAGGGTTCAAGATTACTTAACGAAATTTCGTATCCAGTGATAAAGGTAATATAGCGTTAATTTAACTAATTAATTGAAACAAGACGAGTTTCATGAATTATTTTAGAATTAGCATGTTTCTGGTATCAAAACGAATACGATTTCATTAATTTCTGGTCAATATCTGACGTGACATAGTCGTAGTATGAAAACTATTTTGAAATACAAAATATCATTAACTCGTAAAGGGACACAGGAGGTTTATGTCAAACATGCGTCTATAATGAGCAAGATAAAAGATGATCGATATTTTAGAGTTAAATATTTCAATTGCAGTACATACACTGAGTGTTAAAGTGTCCCGGTGCCTTTCTGCGGGATCTAATTATTGGTAACGGGATTGTCACTCTCTCTGCGTCGTATACTCTTAAGTTAACAAACAAAGTTTTGTGGTCATCCCAAATGCTACAAGCTTTCAACAGCTTAGGACACGTTCTAAATCAAGAGCATCACAACTTCGTTAAAGTTACCGGTAACTTGGTCGGACCCATCCACCTACATATTACGGATAATGTTTTCATAAGAATCACTGTTTTAACATAAATAACTAACTGTTCACATTAATTTTAATTTGTTGATTCCGTCTATTTGTTTCGTACAACGCAAACCGTAACATACAATTTGGTTGAAGAAACTTCACGATGCATTAGCTAGCATTTTTAAACCGATTAACCACACGCGGGCCAAGTTTGTTATACATAAATAGAAAGTTTAAGTTTCCTAAAGAAGTCTTTTAATTCCTTTACTTATTGCGAGCAGTCCAAGTTGAACACGGGAGTGCTCGGGAAAGAGTAAAGAATTAAGTTTATTTAAACGAAATATTTTGAAAGAAATAGTTTAGAAATGTAACGGGAACAACTTACAAAGATGTGAAGAGATTTTCAGAGAGCAAAGATGTTTAATATTTAGTTATTGTAATAAGGGTAATGGACTCTTGATGTAATAAAATTGATATTAGAGTTATGGCGTAACCCTTGCCCTACATCAGCTCCACAAGGTGTGGGGTCAATAATGGAAGGTCAAATATTTGAGCCGGCCTGCGGGCACGGCGTGTTTGCTCTCCACCAAGATTTGCACGTTATAGCTATAAGCTACGTAGCTTGCGACATCTTTTGCCACCCTTTGTTATGTCGGAATTGGATCGTAAAAATATATCATTACAATGAATCATAGGAAGTCAGATAAATCGACTTTAATGCTTTCTTTTCCTTAAACGTATTTATAATAAATCAGATAAAACACAATGATTATGAGGTAATAAGATGAACAAAGTATATATCTTAGTACCAAGTAAATAAACGTGTTAACCAAAATGTGGTATCAATAGGTTTTAACTTAGGTATGACTAAATGTTACGTATTATACTTTAATACTTGTATCTATTATATGAGTATGCATATTCCTCATTAAAAAAATAAATAGCTTCTGTATTTTGAAACAAATTTATGTACAGGAAGCCGGTAAAAGTTTAGCCAACACTAAAGTCCGTTTGGAGTGTCGCCGACAGCTAGATAGCTCTAAAGTGTCGGGGCCATGCAGGTGTCAAGTGAAATATTTCACTGAATAAAAACATTCAGGATAAGTGCGAGTGTCGCCGGAGTGCGACTGATGTATTTCATCAGTTACTGGATTTTGACGACGTCACCATTCATTTTATTATCATCCAACTCCCCTTTGTGGTCTTGCATTATTATTAGATTCGAGTCAAGTCAAACTGACATCCCTGAGATGAAAATGCTCTAAATAAAGCATTTTACTTGATGGGTAAATATTACTAGACACGGTAATGAGTAAACTATGATTATAAACTAGTTAACACTAGTGATATGGATCGATACCGTCATCTTGTACAATTACGATCAATTTACTTAGTCAATGATCGTGTTTCGGCCGCTATTGAATTATTGCTTCTTAAAATATATACTAAAAAAAAATATATTGATGCTAATAATATAAACAATTACGGATATTT
Organism: Danaus eresimus; assembly: GCA_018231745.1. Classification (NCBI taxonomy): domain Eukaryota; kingdom Metazoa; phylum Arthropoda; class Insecta; order Lepidoptera; family Nymphalidae; genus Danaus; species Danaus eresimus. The sequence goes on from DVQP01000359.1 coordinate 12,344, forward strand.
TAATAAATATATTTTTTAATCAATTTAAATTATCACTTTTTGCTTACAAAGGATTTTGAAATCCTAATAATTATAGGCCTTTTTTTTTAAATTGTTCCCTTAATATTTCTGTTTAAGCTGTTGATATAAATCAATTTGTAACGTAAATAATGTTGATCTAATTGAGGGTTGGAGGTTGAAGGTTGACGGTACAGGCTATAGATAAATGGAGCAAAAATGTTCACATAATACAAATTTTGAGGCACATATACAGTTTTTGATCCTACACTATCAAAGACAATAAAACACATAATATAGCAAACAGATATTCTATTAATAGTGGATACCTACTTATGAAGTTTGGCAGTTATTTTGTTAACGTTACTAAATCTTTTTGTTTTAATTTATTTTATGAAGATCTTACGTCTACATAACGTAGCACAAATATTTCCTTGAAAAGATCAACGAAACGTTAAAGAAAGCAGCAGTTACAATTCTTCCGGTCGACAATTCGCCCTGCATTCTGAATGCCTCAGGAAATAAAGTCTTTTCATATTTTTACTACATTACTTAAACACTTGTTGAAAAAACTGTACTAAGACCATATCACATCTGAAAAACATAGTTAATAATATTTTATTTATTAATATTTAAATTGAATTTCAATAATTAAAAACCTTTGCAGAAACAGAGCATTATATAAGTTCCGACTAAATAGAGGCAATGAAACCATTTAAAGGCACAAAGAGCGTAATAGGACATTGTTTAATCCCGGGGGTAAAATGATTGAGGCAGTCGCGTGGACGACGGGCCCCAGCGAACAGGAATCGCAAGGATCAACTTGGTAACAATACTCAACTACCATTCGTAATCTCACTCAAAATCCTCTCGGAACTGGTTTTTAATCTCAACGAACGAGTCCTAACAGGTTTATTGTAAACGCTCCAGAAAATAGGAGTCGTTTTTTCCGGTCCCGCTAATAATGGGTTTTGTTTCAATTAGAGCGAGGTCCGCTGGTCATTGTTAACGAAAAAACGTTTTAAAAAGGAATTGAATCGCACTTCCCGTTTGAAGAAACTTTTGCATAAAATCTTCATTAGTGGAAATGTTTTCATTAAATTTTCTGTCTCAAGAGAGAATATAAAACAAACTTCGTGGATGCGTTTTCCAGACACATTAAATTGTTATGAAATGAAAGAAAACGATTGAGATATAGAAAACATTAGTTGATATGAACCAGCAGAGTTTGATATTCGTACACATATAAACAAAGCTACGTGTAGGTTTTATCATTAAAGCGGGCATTTAAATATTCCGTTTGTTCTCGTTGCAATCTCCGAGCCTCAAGGTCCAAATACAGGGTGGTACAGCCTGTTGCCGCCCTCATTTGCATGCCCATTGATTATTCAATCAGCACCGCCAACTGTGCAAGTGGACATAGTGGAATTGATTCCTATGCTAATGTAAATTATAATACGTCTTCATCTTCCCCCTGGGTTTGAGCAAGACTAAATTTTTTTCTAATCCACAGATATAATTATAACGACTCTATATGTATTCCAAACAGCACATTTTATAACTTAATTTAGTGGATTTCGTAACACTATCCATCATTCTTTATAACCTAGACGACTGGAGCTACGTCCCATTGTTCGATTCCATCCAGTAAATTCAAGTTTGTTCGTTTCTTCCTAAGTGCAGGTGTCTTCGGCTATTAATTTATATCCGAAAGGACGGCGTCTCTTCAGATTATCTTAATGAGAACCGAATGCCCAAGCGGATCCTTTTAACGAATTAGCTTCAAGCAGTTATTACCATTGCAAGAATCTCATCTCAGGAAATGGAAGGTGCGTCTTAAGGAAAATTTATTAAAATATTTTTGTTTATACTTGTTTGGATTTATTTACAACTATTTTCATTTTAAAAACACAGAAACATAATATTTTGAGGCATTCGTTATTATTATATTACTTTTTTTTTAAATTACCAATTTTGTCATTTAAAATTTTTAAATCTCATTCTCTAGAGGAATATAAGAACGTATTAAGTGTGAATGCGACTGACAAAACAAAGAGAAGCATGGAAAAATTTGATGTCTGAGATAAAATTTGCCAATAATTCACATCAAAATTAAACTAATGTTCTCGGATTACTTAGCGTTATTTTATAATTTTTAAAACTACATCCTCTAGATGTTTCGGCTGCTTTGTCGCAACCGTGGTAACAGAAAGATGATATGAGACATTCTCGTGTCAAAATAAAGTGTAGTATTCCGAAAATATTTGTTTCATTTAAATGAATTCTCGCGAAGGCCTTAGATATCAATTTATCATATCACTAAATAAACTAATGTCATAAAACATTGTTGATTGCGTTTAAATTTTATTTTATTAATCATACTTTAAAATGAGTTTGTAAGCGAATATTCGGTTAACTAAAATATCTATCTGCTTTATCAAGTGAATGTCGAAACGTGAAGCACAAAATTCTATTTTATTCCGAGTCATTACAGTTTGATTTGGTAAATCCGAAGTTTGGCGCGCGACTTGGAAATCCGGGGATTTATTTGAAATAGGATGGTTCGAGTGTACTGTGTAACGCTATACCTATCTCTTAAAATATATGTTCTCATGTGTATGTTGTATTTTCCCGAGCTTACAACATATGTAAAGATTTCTTTTAACATCGATTTAGTTTTCACCGTCTAGACGGATTTGCTTATTAACATAATGTTGAAAAGTTTTCGTTTCGCCTAGACCAAATGCAGTTTACCTCTTTTCATTAAGGTGATAAACGCAGATAATTCCACTTAATATTCTTTTAAAATACTAGACGCTAGAAATATATGTTGTGGAGGTTCTTGCTGAAGAAATGTCTGGAGTTAAATTAAATTTCCATATAATCGTGATCAATACTTTTGAGAAGAAAAAGATCAAGAGTGAAACAATAATGATTTGGATTCTAATTTCAATTTCAAATGTTGAATGGTCGGCTCGCACTCAAACACAAACAGAATCTGGATCACTTTGATAGCCAAGGAGCCCCGCCCAATCAAGGCGCAATATCGCTGAACGTGTTTTTCAATCACCTCTCCGGTACACTTGCGAAGGAACGGCCACTTCATGAAAAATTTATAGAGCGGGGATCTCGCCGTTTCCACGGAGGCATATAACACACCGAATGACATTAGTTTATGGCCTAGAACCAGAACACTAAAACACTTCCCGAGTTTTGTGGAGGGTTCAGATAATGTTTCTATATCATAAATCGAACGTTACTCGTCTGATCGCAGCATAGTGTTGATTTTTACGAGAGTTTTGTTAAAGATTCTATTTATTTTAAAATAACATTTTATCTTTCATATATTTTTATACTTATAAAATTTTATTAAAATGTTTCAAATTAAACAAATAACAATTTATTTTATTTATAAACAATTAAGCATGAGTATATGACCCAATAAGGAAAAATATCGAAGTTTATTTTGGGCTTTTTAGTTCATATTTTTAGACTTAATGAAATTAAGAGCGAAACACTCGCAGCAATATATTAAAAAAACAACACAAACATACAACAGTCTTTAGCGAGACGCAAACTCGCGGAGAACTTTAATCATACATCAGACTTTATGGCCAAAAGTGAGGAGAAAATGAAAAATAGAATTCCCCTTTTCGAAAATAATGGACTGGCCACGGAGTCTCTCGCACAGTCGTTAGCGAAACTCGAAACTTGGATCGAACGTTCGGTATTACGAAATGATTAATGTGCTAACTGTTTATGAAAGAGGAGTTCCGCTCTTACTTAGCAGAGGTTTAGGGCGTTCGACTTGTTTTATTAAGCACCAGTCAAAAACTATGTCATTTAAAGTAACTTTAACATCTCCGTCTACAAACAAGACAGTAATATTTCTTGTAACATAGATGTGGACGTAAACTATTAGCAAATATATTCACACAGCGTTGAATTAAATAAAGTTAAACCAAACGATAGAATGTTTGTGAAGGAGTCGAAGCCATTTGTATAGTACAATGACGGTGTTGTCTTTACAAATATTGAAATAGTATGATTGGGGACCGAGTGAGTTGTTTGTATTGACTACTTTAATGAAATCGACGTGGTGTATTTGTGTTCACAAGTATAAACCATTAAGCAATACAATCAATATAAATTAACATTCAGCGTTTTTGCTACAGTCGATTCGGTGCTTCGTTAAAAAAATATAATATCCATGTCGAATTTCAGGTCGGTTGGATTGAAACATAAAATACAGTCATACGTTTTAGCATTGATTTATATGTAAACGTTAATAATGGTTTTGTGAAGTCTCTTTGGTCTAGATTTGAAAATAATTGCGAAACAACTCGAATGCCGTTTCAATGATCAATGTACAGGCAGGTGGTGTGCTGGTGACAGGTCATAGTCTATTCAATGGTAGAAATATTGAGTATTACATGACCAGCGTTGATGGTATTCAAAACAGCGGATAACCGAAATAAGCATTAATAAATGCAGGTCTTGATAATTTGGATGAAATGTTACAACAGTTTAATGGCACAATAGCAATTAAAACCGAAATACGTTTAGCATTCGTTGAATAAAGCTCGCCTGGTTCTGTTCGCTTAATTCAAATAATTGATGCACTAAATTGGTTATGTATAGATAGGAATGTATATGTTTATACACACACTAATGCATAATGGAATTATAATTAAAAGCTCCAAATTTTATAATGCGGTACAATTTATTTTTATTCATCCATAGCCAAGTCTGGACATCTCGTCTTGTATTCTATTTTTTTATTTAACTACAATATTAAAAGATTATTCCTTGTGTCCTGACATAAGATCTTCAATCACTTCTGAGTAATAAAGACGCAGTTTTTGAGGTGAGTTTAAAGTTAAAGTTCGGAAACTCCTGGTCCAGTCTTCCCCCTTTCCTAGTCTATTTTTTAAATCTTTATGTACTATATGTCGCAATTAGGACTTGCGTATGCAACACCCGTTGAAAACGCTCTTGTACGATTTAACATAGAAAAAACATTGAAAGCACTAAAAAAATATAAATTAAAAGCTCATTGGGAGTAAACACCGCACTCTATTTACGATTCAGACCGTAAATAAAAAGCCGAGGCGAAGCAATATCGAGCTCTGTCAAAGCTCAAGCGCGAAAGTAGAAAAAAGAAAGAAATCGGTACCAATAGTGGCCATTAAAATATCGTTGAAATTCAAAAGGTGGAGATGTCCCGGAACTTGACAGTCAAGATTCCGTGGAACTCAGAATGGACTATAGTTGGATGGTAAGGTTGAAAAGCGATATTTTAAAAGATCAGTCGTCAATGGAGCATTTATTGCATGTAAAAATATATCTTTATATACTAAATATGCGCCTTTATGTATGGCGCTGCATATTTTATACAAGTGATTGGCAGATGGAGGACTTGAATTCATTGATGCCACTCTAAATAGATCTGTAATCATATAATAATAAAAAGCAAAGCAATATGTTTAAAGCACAATCACTTTTTGTATTATGATGTGCTCTGTGTTCTCATTTATTTTAATCACTGAGTGAAAAAATACGCCTGACCTAGAATCACTTTATGAGGTTGAAGTAAGTACGAAGGAAAAAGCAAATTGTTTCAACATTTGAAATTATTATTGTAAGCAAGAAACATTTTATTTTATAATATAAGCCGGTTTAAATTTCGGTTTATTAAAAAACTCGAGCATACTTCAAGTTTAAGGCTTTGTTTATGTTTGTTCTTAAGTAAACAAGTCAACGATACAATATTTTTATATGTATGTCATTCTCACGAGAATAACAAAGTTGTATTTTTGTTTAAAGTTAGTTTAACTAAACTAAACTTACAACTGTATACAATCCAAAGCAACGAAACAGTAGTCTAGAAAAACTTACGTATCCTTTTCTTTTCTAGACAATTCAGAGAGAGTAAAATACTTTTTTGTTCAGTCCGTTGCAATATATATTTTAAGGTATTGTTCCTAAGTAAGAAAAATAACGTTACCGAAATCATTTATTTATTTCCTAATGATAGTGCAACTAAAATAGAATATTCTAGATATCGCAAGTGCTACTCTGATCTAATTGCAAACCACACTTGTATGGTTCTCGTATTAGCTTTCACTAAAAGTAAGCTCTTTCTGAAATACGTAATAGTGTTAAATTACTTTATTTATACATGCAATTATGTTTTTAACTTAATAAGTGCTTTAAATAAAATTTACATTTGAAATAAAAAATCATCGACGTATTAAGAACCAAAACTAAAAACATCGGAATCTCGGAATGGGAAGCGTTCAAGTTTTTTTAAACCATTCACCTATAGAGTGTTATTTTTTTTTTAATATTTTGTCCTTTGTTTGTATAAAATTCTATTATTATTTAAAATAATTCAACATATTTTTTCACATTTAATATATGCAAGTATACATATTGAAATTGATATAGAAAATATAGAATGAAAAATTCATCTAAACGAGCGGGATTCGAACCTTTAACATGCGGAATATGGCAATATAGGTGCTTTATTTGCTGAAAAATCGTTCAACATTAAACATGTATTCATTTAAAACGAGATCTCTAGTACAAAGTATTTTAAATTCACTCTATACTTTATTACAAAATGAATTCTAGATATAAAGGATGATAAGGTTTCGGTAAACAACGATATAAATTATTTCAAAGTAATTAAAACAAAATAAATATGAAACAATTTGGAATACAAATGAAACTATTAAAGCATAATATGTAGGAGGGGTGTACTAACTACGTAATCACATATTCGAAGGGCTAGCATTGTGATACGGAAACCTTTCGTGGTGATAATGGAATAATAAATACACTCCGACACACGCACGTGCTGCTCTGTAATAACTGTCGAACGAACGTTTCCGAGGAGATTTTAAAGCTCTAAGTGGATTGGAATGTGTATATTATACCGGTAGAAACATTTTTTATTAATAACCAGGAGTGCTGGGCTATATGAGATGAGGACGATGGTGGCAAAATCAGTCTCAATACAGCCTATTATCTTGTTCTTTGAAGATACCCAAATTGTTTGTTAAGTAACTTTAATAACGTGAAAGTTAAGCCTTACCTTAATTCATAAATTTTGTTTGTAGTGAGGCTTCCAGCGAAAATATTCCACAGCAAAATATTCAATATTTGCTATGAATAAACTGTTTGTATACCCGATACAAAAAGGATTCAAATGTATTGACAGTAGCGTTCCCTTACAAGTTGCGTTTTAGTGGAAGTTGAAAGCAAACATGACTTCAATGGTGGCCGTTTTAAAAATATTTTATATACTTAGGACGAGGCGTTTGAAACACTTAAGTGTAATTTACGTAAGAAACTTAAATATTTTCCCTAAGATATATTTGCGTTTTATGTTCCTATCATAAAGGTATAATGTCTTCCACAAGGTATAAAAGAAACATTTAGTACCGTGTCGGTGAATGAATAATATCCTTTTGCTATACGTCTGTTTAGGGCACATAAACCTATATTAAAACATCCTTTCAAATATTTACGAGTCGTCACAAAGGTAAGAGTCGATCACTTTAGGTAATCGTCAAATAGGCATATAAAAACATCAAATGTCAGGATAAAATACGCGACCAATCAAGTTAAGTGACATCACGTATAAAAAAATTCCGGTTAACCGACATCCAAAACCCGGCTGGGTTGCTAATCTATTTGAATCGTATCACTTAGTGCAGAGGTTTTCATAAAAAACAAAACTTATTTCAGAACAATCACACACCGAAAATTATTTAGTTACCAAAACAAATACTTATGTAACATATGTATATCAACAAAAACCAATTGAATATTAAATGGACAATTATTTATCTCTGATTCAATCGAACCGCAATAAAGGCATTTGACAGGACGTGTGAAATATAGAGTTCACAATAGATACACGTGAATCTCAATGTTGGGGGCCCGTGGGTATGGGACTTTGATATGCTATTATCACATATTGTCCACGTGGCCAGATAAATAGAAATTTCCGTTTGATTAGCACACGACCAATGTTGTTTAACTTACGGATATGAATAGCTATAATCCACGGATTTTATATGTTATATGCCACTGAATAAAACATGACGTAATATATCAAAGAATATTATTTAACAATACATCATGTACAGCGTTACGTGTAAAATATATATTGTTTTATAATCTCTTTTGTTCCCAACGGTGACACAAATTCTTTTAGCCGAAGACGTTTCATCTTAAAACAAGCGAAGATTACGCCGGAACTTGTGTAAATCGTTAAAAACGTACCGGAGTTGCCTTAACTAAAGTTTAAGCCATTGTTTAGGAGGGATGATGCCGCGCTTATCAGCTGCCGCAGGTTTTTTATCCGTCTTAGTTTCAATTAAGCGTCAGTTAATTCCGACTAGCTGTGTACTGGCCAACTGAAATGGTAAATGTTTGCTAAGGTCGGGTACTAAATAAAATAAAGTTAACTGTGTTTGTGTTATTAATTTTGATTTAGAACTAATATAACCATGTTGTTTGATATACAGGAGTTTATTTAGTGATTGATTTGATATTACTAAGATATTATATAATTTTCGCAATCGATTAAATGCTGCTAATTGTTAATGTATATGAACAACCCTTAACATATTCATAATTTATTAATATACAATGTCCAATAATTTTCTTCATGTAATGTCATGGAAGAAGTCATCTCGAGCATTGATGCTGGGAAGACTAAGAATGGATTTCGTTTTAATATATTGTAATTCATCTGTTACTCGGGATGAATGGAGCTAATAACTGACTCATAATTTTACTTTTGTCGCTCCGACCGCGTCCTCAACTATAGAGAAAGGATAAGGAATCACTAAAAGAGAATCTAGTTTAAAAATAAAGCACAGACCTTCGATTGTAACTGTAAAGTGCGAATTTAATAACATCATTCGTTTTTATAATAGTATTTTTTATTTTAATTATAAATAATATTTATTTTATAAAATAGATTTCAAAATAGATAGTTATTTTATAAAGCAAACGAGTTAAGTTATTGATATTAAGTGTCATAAAAAAATTATCAACTTGCTATAAAGACTATTCGATATTGTACAGCGGCATGAAAGCAGATTCTTATGACACGGGCATCACCATTAAACGAATATCGAAGACATTGCAAATACGATAAAAATGGCAAGTGTTGTCCCTAATACAATCAGCATTACAGGGAAGCAGCTGCGGAACCCTAAATTACGAGTAGCTTAGATGTTACGAAGGGAGCCGTAGTCACAACAAATGGTTTGTATCAATTCGATTGTATAAGAACTTTATATCTATCGTTCTGATGAATACGATCCCAAAATACAATATTTATTCGTAATTTTTATTGTAAAAAAATAAAACGTAGCATTTCTAGCGTTGTTAGAAAATTGCGAACGCAACTGTTTTTTTTCTGAACAAAGCTGTTCCCATCAATGATTAAAAACTGTAGAAGAATATAAGCGAAACAGAAATCCATCTGCAATTAATTATTGAATTTCCTCCTTTATATCGGCCAGGGATAAAAACTATCCGAATTGACAGTTTAATCTTGCGAATTGGGAGTGCGGCTGGACGGGGGGAACCTTGCAGTTCAGAGGGGTAACAAAAGAGAGAAAAAAAGAAATCTTTCTCAGTTCATTGGAACAGAAACTTGTCCTAGACCGTGATGAATAGGGTTGTGGTCAATGCTTCCCATAGTAATTGGAATTCGGCCAGACTCATGTTTCTATTTATTTTATTATCTTACACAGCTTTGGAACCGACAAATATGAGAAGCAAATTATATTTTTAATTAATATTTCAGAAACAAAGCGATAGTCTAATAAAAATAATAAAGACGACCGCTCCACTCTTTGTTAGATATAATGAGAGTAATTAAGTGATAGATATAAAATATGGCAGAAAAAAAAATGTACATAGATTGTTTTATTGATTAAAAATATAAGACAAGCAGTTAGGACATGTAACAATAGAGATTTGAACGCGACCCAAATGTCGAACTTTCTTTTCGTACAACGTAATTCGTTTTATGATTAACTTTGTAAAGATAACAATCTCACGATGGACCCCGTGCATCGCGAAAGTTCACCTACATATCTTTCCATTGTTAGTGTATTGTTTAAAACAAATCGATAGTGGAGTTAATCTAGAATTTCAACTATTGTTTTTGTGATTAAACAGCTTATCTGCAACTAGATCTTAATTGCACACCGAATTCGCATTATTTACTTCGTGCTTATAACGGCACGGTTCAGCATAAATTTAATGTACCTACACTTGCGTTAGTTTCATAGCATTCAGCTACAACTGTGTATAATGTGCATATAATTGATATTTTTCTGTTTGGTGTACTGTGTTTATAGTAATAACGTTACGGTGTTGAAATGAGGGTCTTTCGACAGCTGAATGGGTTTGATTATGGTATGAAGTCAATCATTCGAATGAAATCCAACTGGCACCTTGTGTTCACATCTGTTCAACGTCTGTAAATCTTCCAGTCGTTGACCTCAAATGAAATAATTTATTTTTGTTACACCAGAGTTTAGTTATGATTGATATACATTGTACAAAACAGTTCTCTTATTGATTTTGCATTATGCTCCTGGCCGTGTAACATAAAAATTTCGAAAAACTTGTTATGCCACCAGCAATATCGCCGTCCTGACACGCATAACATAGTTTGCCTCAATAAAACATTCAAAAGGATCGACCGATGTGTTTGATGAAAAAAAAACCTTTCACGTAAATCGAACCGTGGCGTTCTACTTTAATTTCCCTCCATTTTTTAATGTGTTTCCAGTCATTCGGCCAACTCAATTCTTCATTCAATTAACTACAAACGAGGTTCGATACACCGCACACCGGTGTGTGTTTATAAAGTAATGTTTACTCGTAGGGATGAACGTTTGTATCGTTTATGCACGTGTTGATATAACAATAACAATGCGATCAAAGACCTTGTCTGATGCGCTGTCTAAACTTTGATTAAATTACAAATCGCTGGCTAGCATTTGATTATATGCGGTTGGCGTCTGATTAGTTCGGATCAAACTATGCTGTTCCTTAACTATCTTCTAAAAACTTCGGAATCTTGATAAATTTATGAGAAATACGTATTACGTATATTACAAACCGTATATAGAAAGTTCTATAGAAAACATTAAAAGTAGCTTCAAATAAGAGAGGGTGAGATTTAAGTTGTACTTAAAGAAACTTCACTCGACCGTCTTAGGTTTCTCGCAGAGATTCAACTAAATAAATAAGGGAGCACGATCAAATATGGGCCGAGTGGTGTTGCCGAGTATAAAATGTTGCTGAAAAATGAAAATGTTTTTCTTATTCCTATTAAACAAGAGTATTTCTTGATATTTCGTGGTAGGAAAACAGTTCAATACTTTTGAGATGAATCTCTTTTTTTTAGTAAGTAATTGGTTTACACGTATATAATGTCAATACGTCTTTCGTATTTGACTCAATAAGACCAAGAAACCCCTTTAATAATGCGATAGTAGCGTGTAATCACGCAATGTGTCAGGTAAAGGACTTTGGGGGTGGACTCCACGAGGGGATGTTAAAAAGGTAAAGAACGCATGACCCTTGCATTCAGCTCCCCCGAGTATACGCAGTTTGCACAAAACATATTTAATATGTAGGAACATATTTACATTTATTATGTAGGAACAAATATTTTTTCGTTATTTTATTACACGTTGCCTACATCAGTTGCAAGATACGTCTCACGTACACAGCCGTGTATCGAAATAAAAATAAAACTGAATAATAATATTAATAACTAAAACAATACAACTTATAGGTTCATAATGTTTATATAGAATGGAATATTAATACTTTAGTTTAGAGACTGTGTTTTATAATTGCAAGTAAATTAATAAGATTTACTACTGAATTTAATATTACAAAAGCACACT
>DVQP01000360.1:0-24296 GCA_018231745.1 Danaus eresimus
TTATTTATAAATTTACTAAAGTATTAATAAAGTATGTTAACTATAAAAAAGTGTATCCCGTATTTAAAATAAGATAATATCTTAAACCGCTCCCCGTTTAGTTTGAGACGTGGACTTGCATTAAAATTTTCAAATCTTTATAGCAAAGGAAATCTTATCTTTAAATCCATTAAAACTTCCATTGTGTAATTATTTTAATCTGTTATTTTGTTTAATGGAACCCAAAATTTGTTTTATGTAACAAGTTAGAAGTTTATAGAATACTCATCCGTTTTTAACTTTGTTATAATACTATTCTGAAAATTAACTTTTACTGACTTCTGGGTTTTTGTATCAAGAAAGCCCTTAGTACTAGTTAATGTAAAAAAAATACAGTAAAAAAAAAGGTTGCATGAGACTGAATTATCATAGCAATTAATATAAATGTTTATAAGATTGATACTAATTGTTTTTTATATCCTGGCAGGCTTAAATCCAAAAGAGCTGCGTGGCACCAAGACTGGTGTATTCATTGGAGCATGTTTCTCGGAGTCTGAAAAGACCTGGTTCTATGAGAAAATGCAGGTCAACGGTTTTGGAGTGACTGGGTGGGTGAAGTCTTTTACTAAACTGACGTTGGAATGCTATATTATCAAGAGTGTATACAGACTCGTACTTACTCAAATCAAACCTAAACTATAGGTCTATAGATTACAAAATACATATTCATTTTAATCATTGGCTTGATTTAAAAATTGAGAATAACAAATGAGTAGTCTCGTTTGTTAGTTTCGGAAGTTAATCCTAGAAAAATACATAATAAATAATGAACGTGTCATCTTTATAAATAAAACATTATTAAGTATACATAACTAAATCGCCACCAACACATCTCCTATCAAGAAATTTTAAGCTTTAAAATATTTTATAAGCAACAAACCAAACATTCGTTATCACAAGATAACTTTGACAGGTTATCGCATTTTCCTCTTAACTTATATCGTAACTTTCGACTTCACAAAGGTTTTGACTCAATTCGCATTACAACTTTATTAACACGTAAATATATTAAGTGGTTGGATCATTAAAAGTGAAACTGATAATTCCAAATAGATCAATTTCATTGTATTTTTATTCCACAAACATGTTTATTCGATTACAGATGTTCCCGTGCGATGTTAGCCAACCGTATCTCCTACTGGCTTGGAGTCACTGGCCCATCTTACACCGTCGACTCGGCCTGTTCTAGTTCGCTCTACGCTTTGGAACACGCTTTCAGGGCCATAAGAGATGGTCATTGCGATGCTGCGATTGTCGGAGGATCGAATTTGTGCTTACATCCTTACGTTTCCCTTCAGTTTTCAAGGTGCGCGATTAGGAATAATAGCACATAAAAAAATTATATAATCATTATTTACTTGATAAATATTTTTTTGAGTGTGACTTTTGTTATTATTTTGCGTATTTACATCGAATATTTATTTAAAGGTTGGGCGTGTTATCAGCTGACGGTAGATGCAAAAGTTTTGATAACAGTGCCAACGGTTATGCTCGATCTGAAGCCGTCGTCGTGTGTCTATTACAGAAAGCAAAAGATTCTAGGAGGTGAATAATAGTTTTGATTCCTAAATGCTTTTATTCTTTATATTATTTAATTTAGATGTATTAATATTTATTTCTCTAATACATTTGTTTTTAGAGTTTATGCTCAAGTATTGCACGCGAAAACAAACTGTGATGGTTACAAGGAACAGGGTATCACATATCCAGCTGGAAACATCCAGAAGCTGCTCCTCAACGAGTTCTACGAAGAATGTTCCATCCCTCCAAACACCCTTGAGTTTGTGGAGGCTCATGGCACTGGTATGACGATGAGAATAATTTTGGACTGAAAATATTGTTGAATGAACTTAAAAAAATCTTATTAATATAGTATTACCACTTACAAATACATTTAGTAATAAATACGATCCTTAGAAGTAAATATATAATAAAATTTGTCCGATCACAAACAAAAGGCTCTTCATTGTTCATAAAACAAAACAATTTACACAAACAATATCCGTTTCTTATTTGTATTTTTACAAAAGACTACAACAATAAGCAAAATATTTATGGGTTGGTTCAAGATTCAAGTTTACTTCTTAAATATGATTAATTAAAGACTTCATTGAAAATTTCCTTTAGTATAAAAAAAGTTCTTTCGTGTGTGTGTGTCTATGCGTGTGTATCTGAATGTAAATATTGTTTACTTTTTATGAGGAATAGCATAAATAATTAGAAAAATTAAAAAGAAAATTTAAATCAAATTTAATTTATGTAGGTACACGAGTAGGAGACCCTGAAGAATTGGTTGCCATTGAAGATGTTTTCTGCACTGGTCGCTCTGAGCCACTTATGATTGGATCCATTAAGTCAAACTTGGGTCACAGCGAGCCAGCATCTGGTTTATGTTCAATTGCTAAGGTGTGTTCAGTAAATGTGTATCATTTAATTAAGGTAATTTATAAATATATTATGTTATAAACCAACGTTTTTTTTAGCTTTGTATTGCTTATTCCACCGGATACATTCCACCCAATCTACACTTTTCGGTTCCACGTGAAGGAGTAAAAGCTCTGGCCGAAAATCGCCTGAAAGTCATCACCCAGAAACATCCTTGGAATAGAGGCATGTCTGGTATTAACAGTTTCGGATTTGGAGGAGCAAATGCGCATACTTTGCTTAAGAATGTTGCTAGAGAAAAGGTATGTTATATAGTGCTCGTAGTTGGAGAATAATTTGGATTTTCTCCTGCAAGCATTTTAATCCTTATGTCCTTTAAAATTTTTTTTCTTAGGTCAACAATGGTATACCATCTGATGATTTGCCGCGTTTAGTGTGCGTCTCTGGTCGTACTGAGTCCGCAGTTGCGAAAATACTGGATGATCTAGAGTCAAGGACAGTAGATGCCGAACTGATAAGGTTGTTGCATGCCATCCATGACGATGATATCACAGGCCATGTAGTGAGAGGATACAGTTTGTTAGGTAAGAGGAAAATTATTTTTTAAATTTCATGTGAAATTTATTTCTAAAGAAATAGACAGTTCTTTGTTAGTGACATCAATCAATGAAATTGCCATAAATACATCAAGCTATTTATCTACAGAGTCAACTCCAGTGAAGAGCAAATCTGTCAGTCGAGATATTCAGTACTTCTCAGGCGTAAAGCGTCCTGTTTGGTTTGTGTATTCTGGAATGGGTTCCCAATGGGCTGGTATGGCGACACAGCTAATGAGAATTCCTGTTTTTGGTGCTGCTATTAACAAGTTAGTTCCACAAAAAAAAATACGCATCGTGTTTTATTAGAAAAGAAATATTTTTATATTATTTAAAAATAATGATATAATACTTTAACAAAAACATTTCAGATGCCATAAAGCTTTGGAACCTAAAAGAGTCAATCTGATAAAAACCATAACGGACCCTGATCCATCTATTTATGATAATATCTTGAACTCATTCATTGGTATCGCGGCTGTACAAATCGGTCTTACTGATGTTTTGAAAGCTGTTGGAATTGAGCCGGACTTTATAATTGGTTAGTGAATTGTCTTCTTTGATACATTTACCTCAATCAACGTAATCACTATCTTCAATTTGTCAAGTAAAAAAGAACTTGACACAAAAATACAGTTACAACAAAATGTAAAAAGACAACAATAATATTTTGAACATAACAGTGAACTAATTACCAACTACTTTAATTCGTGGGTGCTAAATATTTTTTTCACTCAGGTCACAGTGTTGGTGAGCTGGGATGTGCCTATGCAGATGGTTGTTTCACCGCGGAACAGATGATCCTCTCAGCGTATAGTCGTGGACTTGCCTCCATCGAAACCCCATTCATCAAGGGGTCCATGGCTGCTGTGGGCTTAGGTTACGCTCAGGTAATATTGTAATCACAATAATTGTATACAGATTTATTCATGACATTAGCTTCTAAGATTGTCTTAGCGAAGATAAGTTTATAACAAAAAAAAAAACAAAAATTACAAAATATACCATTAACATTTGATTTTTTATTTCCCTGTTTTTCTATTTCGCTTTAATTCTGAAGATTTGAATGATATACATATAGTAAAAATAAAAATCTTATATCTTTTTTTTTTGCAGATAAAATCAATAATTCCTCCAGAGATCGAAGTTGCATGCCACAATGGTCCGGACTCGAGCACGATATCCGGTCCTGCGGAAATTATGAAGAGCTTTGTTGCAAAGCTTGTAGCTCAAGGGGTATTCGCTAAGGAAGTCCCTTGTTCTAATATCGCATACCATTCAAAATATATTGCAGATGCAGGTAATTATATATTTAACTTTAAAATAATCACATTTAAGGTAGTTAAGTTTGAATAAAATGAACAGTTTAAAAACAAAATGTGCAAAAAAATTTGCATCATTTCATAATATTGTATTGAACTTAATGGTAATGAAAAGATGTGACATTGAAAAAAATTATAATTGTTCTTTTATTCCATTAGGTCCGAAACTATTACAATACCTGCGAGAAGTAATACCTCAGCCTAAGTCTCGATCCGAGAGATGGGTTTCAACATCTGTACCGCAGATGCTTTGGAAAGACCCCAGAGCAACTCTGTCTTCCGCGGAATATCACACTAATAACCTCTTGGTAAGTTTTTAAAAGAGAAGACCGCATAGATCGTAGAGCCTTTAATAAAAATTATTCACTAAAATCAATATATGCTCCTCGATATATTTAATCGTTTTTGATTAGTCGATCATAACTTTTTATTTTCAGTTTGTTTTATTTTATATTTTAATATTTTTCAAAACAGAGTCCAGTGCTATTCGAAGAAACAGCTCGCCTGATACCTGGAAATGCAATCACAATTGAAATTGCACCCCATGGTCTGTTGCAAGCTATTCTTCGGCGTTCTCTAAAGAAAGACGTCCTTAACATTCCGCTTACTGAGAAGAAGCATGCCGACAATGTTCAATACTTTTTAACGGCTTTGGGCAAGTGAGTGTGTTTAGATACTCCAATAATATTCCATAACTTTAATATTATACATACTTTTTTATGTATAAAAATAATATCATTTTTATCAATAACGCAATGATTTAAAGAAAATTTTCGTTTTTCTTTTTTTTAAATCTACCACACTTCGTTTATTTTCAAGACTTTACGAGGCGGGTTTGAACCCACACCTTGCGAACATCTACCCGCATGTGCCATTCCCCGTTTCTCAGGGAACACCCATGCTGTCTCACCTCGTCGAGTGGGAACATAGTGAAGATTGGTAAGTTTACTTTTTACAATTACGTGAGTTTATTTTTAAAAGTGTGAATTCTTTTCTAACACGATGTTAAAATGTTAAAAACCCTGCTCGAATCCTCGACAATGTTTATGTTCGTTAAAAACTATAATTAATTGTACATAAAAAATTGGTTCGTATTCAATATGTTTCTGATTTATAATTAATATATTCATTAATTAAAGTAATAGTTACTTGGTTCTAAATGTAAATAGCTTCTTTTTAAGATTTATCCTAGAATAATGTTTGGGTGTCTAAAAAATTATTCTTAGAATTAGTTAAAATTCAACAATACTTTGAAGTGATATAGAATTTTTTAGAATACATTATCATTATTCTAACTTTGGGACACACATATTTTAAAAATATTTTTTTGTTATTAGGTACGTAACGTCATACAAAGCCCAAGAGAAAATGAAGTCCGGTGAAAGGACCGTCAGGATGTCCATTGTTGATGAGGACTCTGAATATATGGCTGGGCACGTGATTGATGGTATGGATATTATTAAAGAAAGTTAAGTATTGTATTTTTTTATTGGTCAAATCTGCCAATATTTAATCTTTATGTTAAGGTCGTAATCTATACCCTGCTACTGGTTATCTGGTCATGGTTTGGGAGACACTTGGTATGATGATGGGAGAATTATATACTGAGGTGTCAGTTGTCTTCGAGAACGTCCGATTCCAAAGAGCTACTAACATTCCAAAGGACGGAAATCTCGAGTTCATAGTTATGATCCAGAAGGGCAGTGGACAATTTGAGGTTAGAAAAAGTTCTAAAATACTTGACAACTACATCTATTTCAGTGTAGTAACTGGTTTTATTGATTATAGATCGTAGAAAGTGGTGCTTCAATCGTGACTGGTCGTATCTACCACAAAAAGAACGTAGGACAGGACTTCCGTGTTTTACCTGCGTCACCTGAATCATCTGGACCCAATGTCAAACACTTATTGACCAAGGACTTTTATAAAGAATTGCGTCTCAGAGGCTATCAGTACAGGTAAAAATATAAAACAAAAATTTCATTACTCCACAAAATCAGACATTTAAATTGTAAATTATTAAAAGTATTTAAATTAGTTATAGAAACGGTAAAAAATAACAATTATACATCTTAAATTCCGTGTTAGTGGACTCTTCCGAGGTATCATTGGCTGCAACGTCGAGGGTACTCGTGGTCGACTTTCTTGGCAGAACAATTGGGTGGCTTTCATGGACTGCATGCTTCAGCTTAAGCTGATTGGCCAAGATACAAGAGGACTTTTTGTACCAACCAGAATAGAAAGATTGAGTATTGATGCAAACATGCACTATGATGCGATATCGAAAATGAATCCTGATTCCGCACGCCAGTCATTCGAAATTAGGGTGTATCCGGAGGTTGAAGTGATAAGGTAAGAATACGATTTTATATTAAAAGCTAGGAGCTATCATTTAGTTTATTTGAAACGAGTCTGACAAATATTCACGTAATACCTCATTTCATATAAAATGTATTGTGTAGTCTTTTTACTTCCTATTAGAATAATTTTTGTGTTGTAAAGGGCTGGTGGTGTAGAAATTCGAGGTCTTCATGCGACACCAATCTCAAGGAAGAATCCTCTTGGTGTTCCAGTACTAGAAAAGAATGTATTTGTACCCAATTTCGGCAAGTCCAAGATGAAGGTAGGTTTATTATATATTAATATTTTAAAAAAGTGTTTCATTACTCATCTGTTTATAAAGTTCTATCCCAGAAACAATTGATCAATAGAAATATTAACTTTTAACAGATTGAAGATATTCTACGTGCCAATATTCAACTGATTCTTGAGAATATACAAACATACAAAGTTAAAGCCATAGAAGTTATTGATGAAGAGTACAAAACTAACAACTACGAACCAGTTATGGAAACCGTTGGTGAGGTACTCGGTGACTTACCACTGATTCAAGCAGATATGACAGTATTTTCTGAGGAACCTATAGAAATGCCATCTAACATTGTGGTAGAAAACAAGAAAGCTACCGCTGAAACGAATACTATCATATATATCGGAGCCAATTTATTAAGGCGTCCTGAAGTGAGTATCGAAACTTTACTTAATTTAGAAATAAAAAATAATGCAAAAATGATAATCAACAAAAAAAATTTTACAGGTTCTGAAACCGGCACTTGGCACGCTCCGCGATAAAGGATTTCTGATTAGCCGTGAAAAAGACCTTATCAATCCAAAAGATTTTTCTGATAAATTTGATATAATAAGTATACAAGATACTGGAGTCGAATATTTAGTTCTATTCCGAAAACGAATTGGTGCCAAGCCCGCAAAATTTGTTAAAATTGTAACTACTGATGATACCTATTCATGGATAGATAAAGTGAAAGAAGAATTAAAAGCCGGTCAGAAGCTAGTTCTTTACAATCAGGATGAGCCTATTAATGGTCTGTTAGGATTAGTCAATTGTCTCCGAAGGGAACCAGGTGGCGAAGTTGTCCATGGTCTTCTCATTGCCGATCCTTCCGCACCAGCCTTTAACCCAGATTTGGAATTTTACGAAGAGCAGCTAGACAAAGATTTGGCTTTAAATATTTATCAAGATGTAAGTTAACATTATACAAAATAAACTTGACTTATACAATTATATACATATACATTAAAATTACAAAGCTTATATTATGACTGTAATATATTTTAGGGTCAATGGGGCACATACCGTCATATACTACTAGGAGATCTGGATGTAGTGAATGCTCACCACGCATTCGTTAACACTACAACTATCGGTGATTTGTCCACCCTTAAGTGGCTTGAAGGACCAATCAGAGAGAACACAGTGTTTAAGGATCCATACAGCATTCTCATACATGTATGTGATTATTTGAAAATAAACCTAAGTAAGAAAACACCATTACTAAAATATTTGATATTATATTTTTTTTTGTTTGCATAGGTATACTGTGCTGCATTGAACTTCCGTGATGTCATGACGGCCATGGGTAGAGTGACAGTGGACGCTGTAGCGAGAGGAAGATTGGCGCAAGAATGTGTACAGGGTTTTGAAGTCGTGGGAAGAACATGCAAGTAAGTGAATATTCTTTAAAAAGATATCCATACACAGTTATGTCTGATCTGTTAAAGGTTTTAGAGTTCGACTAATGAAAATAAATAAAATAGTATTTTATAATTTCTTAATCAAATTAAGGCGTTATTAATAATAAATCCTCGTTATATCAGTGGATCGAGAGTTATGGCCATGGTAAGAAACAGCGGTATGGCAAACATGATAGAAGGAGACAAGGCCCTAATGTGGAATATTCCGGATGAATGGACATTCGAAGAAGCAGCTTCTGTGCCTGTTGCGTACGGAACTGTGTATTATGCTATGGTAAGAATAGCTCTCTTTAAACAAAATAAACATATAATTGAAATTTCCAGCGCAAAAAGGAAACTGGAGTAAATTGTAATATATTACAAAAATATTAAAGACCTACTAAAATTGTAGGTAATGGTTGCCCGGGTGCAACGCGGAGAGTCAGTTTTGATTCACGCTGGGTCTGGTGGTGTAGGTCAAGCAGCTATTAACGTGGCCCTTCATTATGGATGTGAAGTTTTTACTACCGTGGGAACTCCAGAAAAAAGGGCGTTCATCAAGAAACTTTTCCCGCAGCTTAAAGGTAAACAAAACATATACTTTTACTTCCTACAGACCAGTCAGTTAATTTGAAGATTTAATTTGTTTTAAAAATAGAAACACTTATATCATTCCTAACTTTAATAATAATATTTTATAAGTACTTTTATAATTAAAATTACATTTAATTGTAATAAATAATTAGAAATAAATTAATTAAACGGAACGTGTACATGACGTCAAATCAGATTCAGTGGTATTTCCATAGTATAAATTGTGCATAACAAATTTCATATATGTATAACAGATAGTCATATTGGTAATTCCCGTGACACATCCTTCGAAGACATGATCCGAAAAGAAACAAAAGGCAAGGGTGTAGACATCGTACTTAACTCTTTGGCTGATGAGAAGTTACAGGTGATTAATATATATTATTAAATTATTTGATATGAATGAGTTTTGTTATTCTAAAATATATAAATGTTAAAATGTTATTCAACAACTCTAAAATATAAAAAGAGTTTCATTTGAGCAATCGGCACTAGAACTAGGAATTGTAAAAAACTAATGGAATATTATTTATATTTTAAAGGCGTCAGTCCGTTGTCTCGGGTACCGTGGTCGGTTCCTTGAGATCGGCAAGTTTGATATCAGTAACAATACTCCCATCGGCATGTACTTCTTCTTGAAGGAGACTTCGTTCCACGGCATTATGTTGGACTTTATCTTCGATCATAGTTATGAGTTCAGAAAGGTAAAGTTCCTTTTATATTTGTATACCTAAATTTCATTTCCGTGTTATGTTTTTGACCTAAAATTCTTAGACTTAAGTTTACCTACCTTTCTTGGATATAATATTCATGTAATTTATTACCAGAATTAAAAAAGTTGCCTTAATTTCCAAATTGAATTTGAACAGAGCCTACAAGATTTGTTGCTCAGTGGCATTGAAAGCGGTGCTGTACGACCACTGACTTACTGTACGTTTGAAAAGAACGAGATAGAGGCTGCATTCAGATATATGGCGGCTGGAAAACATATTGGAAAGGTGAATATATATAACTGTAAAACCTGAATGTGTTATGGTTTTAAAAATTATATTTGTTGCATATCTTTTGGCATCAAATAAATTAAGAGTGTTTTAATAATTGTCCTGTACTGCAGGTTATTATTAAAATTCGAGATGAAGAAAGGTCCCATCGCCCTGTGAAACCAGTTACATTGAGAATTCCAGCAACGCCTCGGTAAATTTACTATAATACATTTCTAATTAATTGTCTAAATACGCATTTCATAAAAGCTAAATATTTTTTACCTTGTTTGATACAGTTACATGTGTATGGACGATTATGTCTACGTAGTTGTTGGTGGTCTTGGAGGTTTTGGTCTGGAGTTAACGGACTGGCTTATACTGCGCGGTGCCAGGCGTGTATTGCTCACCTCTAGGCGAGGAGTCAGTAATGGATACCAGGCCTCTAGATTAAGGTATGGGTTGTTCTAGACAATAATTTCGACAAATTTAAAATTATGTTCTAGTCTTCTATGATATTGAAAAATCCAGGACCATGAATCTTCATGAAGGGTGGTGGTATTATTGAGAATGCTATAATTTTTGTTTTAATTTATTAATTACTTTGGAAAAGGTACAGAAAAAAATCTTTGATAACCATTAACAAAACATAACGTAAATAATGTTTTGTTTACCTATCTTAACCCCATAAATTTTTTCATATTTTTTGCTAAAAAACAATCATAGCACTAAAGAAATTTACACCTATAAAAGATCTAGATTTAAATATTCACATGTTTTTTTACTGCATATATTTATTTTAGACAATCCAGAAGCTTTGTGCTAACGTTATAATAAACAATTATTGTATTAGTTATATATTGGATAAAATTATAACCAACCAGCTCAAACATACATACAAATCTAAAAACCGATCAACTCACTTTTAAATTTATCCCCTAGAACTTGGGCTCAGTATAAGGCAGATGTGCAAGTCTCTACTCACGATATTACAACTGAAGAGGGTTGTCAAAAGATGTTGGAAATGGCCAACTCTATGGGTAAAGTCGAGGCTATATTTAATTTGGCTGTGATCTTGAAGGATTCAATCTTCCAAAATCAAACTCCTGAAACATTCAAAATATCGTTCGGACCAAAAGCTAGAGCTACTATGAATTTGGATAAACTGTCCAGAAAACTATGTCCGGGTCTTAAGTAAGTAGCCGATATACACGTTTCATATACTTAGAGTTTTCGTATACACACGTATAAAATTTCTTCTTTCTTTGAAATTTAAAATTCTTTATTCATATTTAATAGTTTTTAAACGTGATGATGGCATTTTCTTTTTAATAGGGACTTTGTAATATTCTCATCCGTATCCTGCGGTCGTGGTAACGCCGGTCAAACCAACTATGGATACTCAAACTCAGTTATGGAGCGTATCTGCGAGTGGCGACACAAGCTCGGTCTTCCTGCGTTGGCTGTGCAGTGGGGCGCTGTGGGAGATGTGAGTTTATTAGGAAAAACCATGTTCAATCGTATTATAGAATGAAAAAAATAGCCTTTTAATAAGTTATAATATTTTTATATACTACAGTAAACTCGAAGATTTAATTCAAACTTAATCCAATCTAGATTTGATCAATCAAAATTTCATTTCGGTAGAACAGTTAATAAAAGTTTCCCCTTTAAGACTCACTTTTTTTGCTGTTGCTATATTCGTAAGCTAAAGTTTTTGTAAATTGAACTATATTTTTTTACTATTTTATTTCGTAAATTGAATGTTAATATGTATTGTCAATTTAATACTGCTTTATTACTCGATCCTTTTTTACTGTTACAATGTTTTAATGAAAGATTTTTTACTGTTACAATGTTTTAATGAAAGATTCATTGTTTGAATTTAATATATTTCTATAAAAGGTCGGTTTAGTCGCGGATATGCAAGATGAAGATGTCCAACTAGAAATTGGTGGTACCTTGCAACAGAGAATTTCCTCCTGCCTTCTATCTTTAGACAAATTCTTGAAACAAGATGCAGTTATAGTGTCCTCGATAGTTGTGGCTGAGAAGAAGGCCGGCGGTTCTGGATGTGGCAACATAGTGGACGCTGTCGCACAAATTATGGGTAAGATTATTAAAACTGAATTTGTCAATGAATAAAAGCAATGTTATGAGGGATAAAAATGTAAACTTTTTTTATTCTCCTATCATTACATTTTTTAACTTACTCTGTGTGGAAGATTATTTAAATATTTATCTATTGTGACTAAGATAACATATGTTTCAATTTATTTGAAAGGTATTAAGGATCTGAAGACTGTATCTCAACAAGTCTCCCTCGCTGAATTGGGTATGGACAGTATGATGGCTGTTGAAATTAAGCAAACACTGGAAAGAGAATTTGAGATATTCCTTACAGCTCAAGACATCAGAACATTGACATTTGCACGGTTATTATATATATCGTTTTAGTGAATATAAATAAATTTAGAATTATGAAAAAATAATTATTATATATTTTTTAAACAATTAGATTAGTGGAACTGACTGCAATACGAGAGGCAGCAGCATCCACATCGGCAACAGCTAGATCTAATTCATCTGATGTAACAGCTGGTCTGCGAACATTTATAAGGAATTTCGGAAACGAAAACCTAGCCACAGAACCTTTCATTTATATGCCTACTATGGTCAGCGATGGAACAGAGGTAAGTGTTATAATTTTGGATTTAATATTTTTTCTTTATTTACCAATATCGCTAAATTTGGGTTGTCTTTTCAGACGGATGTCTCAGTTCACGAAGACGAAGCGATTATGTTCATGCTACCAGGTTTGGAAGGTTGTGCTGCAGGAATGGCCCCTCTTTGTAAACGTCTTAAAATTAAGATTTGTGTTCTGCAATTCGGTGCTGAAAGTGGCAATGATACTTTAGATGATTTGGTTAATAGTCTACATCAGGTATGATGCCAATTATAATATAATATAATCTGGTACACAGTGCTTGAGTCGTTTGAGATCTGTGGATAATGTCATAAATTTATAATTTTCAGACAATAACATCACGTTTAATCCATGGCAAACCTTACATCCTTCTTGGATACAGTTTTGGAACTCTTCCCTTGTTTAAATTAGCAAGCGTTCTTGAAAGCGAAGGTTTGTATATAAATATTCATTTATACATTTATTACAATTAATTATAATACAGGAATGCGTTAACAAGAAAATTTATATTTTAGGACACTCTGGAACAGTGTTTTGTATAGACGGCAGTCCTGAATTCCTCTCCACCACAGTTTCGAGCATTGCAGAATTCAGAAATGACAAGATATTACAGAACAGTCTGATTTGTTACACCATAGATTTAGTTGCTCCTAATAATGATGTGACACAGAATTTGATGGAAAAACTTCACGAAATTGAATCGTATGATGAGAGGATTAACTTTGGTATAAAAGTCTGTCCGGTTCAACACAGCTATTCTCACAACTTTATACGCGCAATGTCGAAGGCTTGTTACAATAGAACTAAAATGATTTTTGAACATAACGAAAATGATGTCAAGAAAATTAATGCCCCTGTCATACTATTACGACCCAAAGAAATTCCCTTACCTCTTGAAGACAATTATGGTTTGGACAAATATACTGAAGGCCCTGTTACTGTACATTATTTGGAAGGAAACCATGTCAGTATAATAGAAAATAAGGATTGTGCGAATATCATAAATAAAATTATAGGGGGTCAAGACAAACTAGAAAAGGGTGCGCCAAACGTGGTTACAAATATGATAGAACAACAAAGATCAGTTGAAGTTTAGGTGAAACTACAATTATTCATATTTATTTTAGATTATTTTCGTGAAGAAGACTTACGTTATTTTTATTGCAGGTCATTCAATATTAATATTTAAAATTCTTGGTTAATATTTAAATGTTAAAGGTTTTTTTTTATTTTAGTCTTATTATTTACTGCCACGTGTTGGTTTTTAATTCTGCAGGGATTTAAGGGCTAATAACTTAAAATTAAATAAGTACTTGTAATAAATAAATATATAATAAAGTTTTGTTTTTATAAAGTACATCAATTGGAACCTTACGGTGCCTTGTGTTTAATTTATAATTTGTTTAGTGTTAAGAGAAGACCAGTACCGAATTTAATATTCATAGCGTAGTATGCAGTGTTTAGGCGTAACTATGTCTGTTTTAGAAAAGGTTGCTTTTATAACTATAGTAGAAATGGCATTTTAAAGTAGTAAGTTACTCATTCTAGTGTAGGTGGTAAGATATGGGTACTATGAATAAATATATGTTTTATTACCAGCCAAGATTTTTGTATTATTTTACGATATTTTTTTCTAATATTATCCCCAAAAAGATCAAAGCCATAACATAACAGTTATAGGACTCCAATGCCAAAGTGAAGTAAATCATTTAATAAGTGAATTGTCCTTTTTAGATATTTCAACTTCGAAGACTGGAAAAGTTTTTAATTACTTTTAGAACTTCCGTACTTACATGTTGTTGAAAATAATATTAGACATGAACAAAACAGTTTTTGACACATATTTATTAAGCTTTAAGTAAATTATTTCGATTGCTAACAATATTTATATTATGACAAAAACGAGATACTGTGAGTTTAATGACCATAGAAGTCCAAAACCCAGGAAGTCGTTTTTAAGTTTATTCCATGGTTTATTAATAAGTATATTATCCAATTATTGTAACCATGCTACTAAAGTTAAATAAAGGGGAATTAATTTGCATTTTTTGTTGGATTGTTAGTGTTTTAATTTTTATATGAAACATTATAACTATGAGGCCAAGTTCTTGATTACATTAATAAATATTTCATATATATAGCACTTCCAAATATATTATGCGAATAAATATTATTTCCATGATTTTTCTACAAAAAATCAATTAGCACAACGTTAGGTCTTTCCTGAGGTTTACATAAAATGTTTTATGCTTACTTGTAATACCAACTTATTGCGAGGTTTTCGGATTCCTTTTTCAACATCAATCACTGAAACCGAGAGATTGAAAGTGCGAATAGAAACATTATTTTTTATTAATTTTTTTTTAAACTTACATAAAATATTTACAACAAATAAATTATATGTAAACAGTTGTTTAAATTCGTAATTCAAACTTCATTTTCTGGTTAATCTTGACGTGCTTCGATAAAACTTTGTCTAGATAAACATATTGAATAGCAATATAAAGTGCATATATGGAAAGCGAAACAATTGTTTGTGTTTAAATCAATGAACTGGCTCCAAAATCAGACGGAACTGACACTCGGTTAATTGCAAATGTTCTGCTGTTTTAGACATCAGCTTTGTTTGTTCGAGTATGTTTTGAATGAGGAACAGAAAGGGAGGAATTCAAAATTGAGAGTTGGAAACTAAAAGTTATGAGGATATATGTACATGAATAAACAAAGGGAAGACTCTAGGTCCGCTGGGTTTCATGACGTAATCTTGTTGAATAATCCTTTTGTAATAAAATTACATAAATTCGGTTTTTAATAACTTATTTAATGAGCACTAAAAATTAATAATGTTTGAAGTCTGTTGTTTATAGATAAAAATGGAAAAGCTTTTTTAAGCGACGTGCAATATTACTGTGATTCACTACTTTAGAAATGGGAAAATTTTATGATTATCTAATACTATATTATTTAAAAGAGATTGTTTGGTACAGTTTTCAGTATATAACATATTCTTTAGGGTCTAATGAGTGAAGTGGAAATCTTTTCATCGTTATCGTTAAACAAAGGCCAATTTAGATAACTATTTGTGTCTATTGAATGTGAGATCTTTTAAATAATGTAAGTAATTTTTTTGTTGGTGTCTTATTGTAAAATCCATTGATAATAATGAATGTTAGTAATTGCAAACATGCTTTGTTAAGATAAAAAAAATATATACGTCGATAAACAGTATTCTAATTGTTCTTGTCATAAATACCGTTTGTGATGAATGAAGACATTCCGACACTACTGTAATAGAACTACATACGTATAACTTAATTACATGCATGTATATACATAATTAGTTCCATATGTATGTTCATATGATTTATTGGTGAATATTGGCGAGTTGCGTCATTAGCTCAAACGTTAAATACACTTATAAAATCTTATTTCGCTTACACAACTCAATTGGAGAAATGAACGAAATGCTAAATATATATTGAAATAGTGTACATATACTAAATGTTCCTATATAGAATGGAGTAATTTAGTCTACACACATTTTCCCCTTACTCCCGGTGTAATAGGAATATGTCCCTTACCAAGTGTATTTAGGTGTCCCCAAGGTTCGAGATTGTTAGATTATTTTATGATACCTGATTGTGCTGAATTTATATTTTATTTTTACTTGGATATCCGATTACTAACAAAGAAAAACGTTTGAATTAAAAATTTGACTTCCAACGTAATTTTTTACAGTTTCCTATTAATATTTCCACTTTACTTCTTCTGTTTAATATAATTTATTTAAAATATTATACTAAGATATAAGTGACTTTGCTACAAACGTATAAATAGCTTCGAAAACCTGTAGTAACTGATGATTATTCTGAAAGCTAAGTAAGCACGGCCTATATCGACGTCGCAGAGTGCGTGCATCGTTTGCACACACTTAATATACTAACACGAGATACATGGCATGTACTTAGGAGGAAACTTTAAATTAGTAATTGTTCATATGGTACTTGCCACAATTAGTGATATTTTCTATTTGTGGATACAATTTAAGGTAAATAAAAATCCACATAGTTCAGTTACGGACTTGTTATATATTAATAGTATAATATGAACAAATAACAGTTTATTAAGTAATTTTATGGGTGGAAAATATTATCCAACTCTGACATTGTCTCGGAAAAAGCAACAACAAAGGTAAATTTTCCAATAGACCGTTTTGCTTGTTTTGATTTTAGAAGATGTCGATTCAAAGTTTCATTCCTTTAGAGTCAAGGACGTCTTAAGAATATTGTGCATAATAAAAATGAGAGAATATAAAAGTAATAATATTTATATTTTTTTCTCTCCTAAATTGTATAATATATTTCAACTTCAATTTCAATTTTGTCATGTAGTTACTTTCATTGAAATGTTATAATTACATTAGGAAGGAATTTACATCTTGAAATCCATTAAAAGTTCCTTTGGTAATTAATTTTATCTGATATTGTCTTTGACCGATCCCGAAATTGTTTTATGATACAAGTTTTTCAAAGCCATTTGGTATCAATTTTAATTAATTAAAGATAATGGAACATTGATATTATTTTTATATTTGGTGAAATCATCAATTTTTGTATTCAGTTGTAATGATAATTTCGTTCAGTGTAATTTTTTTAATTTGTCCATTTCATTTATAACGTATGAATATAATTTTAACTCTCTATGACATCTAATGGTTAAAAATAATATAAGCTTATAAAGATTAACTTCAATACCTTCATGTAAAATATAATTTACATTACCAGCTCTAATTTATGCATCTAAGTAAATAATAAATACACTACTTAAAATTTACAACAATCGGACAAAAACAATATAATGTTTGAAAAAATAATTATTTTTTTATTTGACGTGATTAATTTTTGACCTGTCATTGAATTAATAAATATCCAAAAATACTTTATTTCATTATGTTGAAACAGTAGGAAATAGGAAGAGAATTTCCTTTACTCTATAACTAATTACTTATAAATGTTAAAAAAAAATATTTGTCTAATAAACGAAAAAAAATAATTAACTCATTTAGTTTGCAGACTTCTTTGCTTCCAGAAAGATGAGATGAAATAGAAATATGTAAAAAAATATTAATGTAAGGTTGTATTGCTTTGCTGTGGGAAAGTTACTGCAGTTCGAACTTGGGCTGGCACGGCCGGGGAAGTAAAACCCTCTTACAGAAGATCAGCGCCAAGTAGCCTTAAATGGCTGCGTTCCGTCCGTTCAGTGAGGGAGCCGGTTGACCTTCCCTTTTTCCCACTCTTTTTCCCAATTAAGTGTGGCAACGCATTTTCCAATCTATGTTACTGATGTCCACGGGCGACGGTAACTACCTCCATCAGGTAAGCCGTCTGCTCGTTAGCCACCTTCACAATAAAAAAAAATTAATATACATATTTCGCAAATTATTACAGGTGATTGTTAATAATCTGATTAATTAAATATAAAAAAAATTATCTCAGAAATAATTTAATTTATCTATTAAAAACAACTGATGAATAAAAATTTTATGAATTTCTGTAACTAAGTAATGCTTTTCCATAATACAATCTTGGTAAATATTGTCATAAATGTTAAGTTACTAGGAGTGAAGTCATGATTTTAATTGAAATCGTAGAGACAAATTGGCTAAATCACTAAAGGTATTAGTTTGAACGCTCTTGTCTTCGAATTCACTCGTATTATAATTGTATGTTGCCTGTATGCTGCACACTCTGACATAGTACAAAGCAATTACCTTTGGATACAATTGAAGCTTAAAGCGGTAACAACCATAAAATACTACTCGCATAATAGAACTAAGTTAAATATTCTTAAAGATTTTTTATATTCATATATATTTCAATATATTTACTTTAACAGTTTTGCCTAAGAACCACATCAAAGAAACAATCGAAATCCATGGATACGTTTTTGACGTACGACGTAATAGACACTACCACACATCAATGATATCTTAAATTTTCGTGTTGTACCAATTTGAATGGAACTATATTTTTCAGATAGTTTTATTAATTTAAATCTACATAATGACGTTTTTTTTTCATGTGAAAAATGCAGGAGATTAAATTTCTTTAATTCGTTTTCTAGATTCACTTAGTATGAATAAACTTTCAATATGTGTTAATAATATAACCTTAGACCTTAGTATAATTGTCTGACTACTTATAAGTGTACAAAAAGAATATCTATGTATTGTTTTAATGTGTACAAAATGTGTACTTTTTTTTGGTCACTATAAATAAAGACTTTAGAGGCAAAAGACAAATGGACCGAACAATTAGTTATACAAGAGCAATCAGAAAATTCGATTCCGAACTGAGCTAAATGATAGTTCTTGAGATCAAAATCTCTGTGAGAATAGTCCTAAACTAATTCTGCAGCTCGTTGACTGTTGCTAGGAGATTATAATATAATGCAGTAAAGATAACTACATTAGTATATATTACTATAATATTGTTATTATTCACTTAAAATACCTAATTTTTATTATCACAAAACTTTACTCGAAACATAAATAAACTTTGAAATATTTGAATTTAAATAAATAAAATAAAAAAATTAGATTGACAAAAGCCAAAGATGTTAATCTGTCAATAGCAATGGCGATTTATAATGTTAGAATAAAAACTTCCGGATGAAACAATTCTAATCAAAAATCAAAACACAAAAGTAATGCAGACAATATCCCTTTAAAGATTTCTGGCGTAAATCTTTTGTCCATTGAAAATGATTAATTAATTTTTGAGCAAATATTGTTTGGAATTAATGGTTATATTTTAACTATGAAAAGTAATTATTAGGATTATACTAACGTTGGTTTTGAATAATTTAAAACCATAATTCAATGTAGGATTATCTAGTTTTTTTTTCTGAAAGCATTATAATGCTTATTAGTAAGCAATTTCTTGTAAAAGCGTTAAGTTCGTCTCTTTTTATTAATATATTTATGTTTTTGGTCAAAGGCGGCAAACGAGAAGAGGGTCTACCTGATAGAAGCTAGTCTCCGGCGCTCATGGACATCTGCAACATAAGGAATGCGTTGCCAATCTTGAATGTAGAAGAGGGAGAGGAACGGAAGGGAATAACGAAACGGTCGGAAAAGGTAAAAGGCAACAAGCTGCTTCATGCATCGGACGAAACGTAGCCATTTAAAACTACATCGAATCGAGCTAGCCCTCGTTCAAGCTATAGTAACTTGAGTCTTGACCACAGCTACGCTCTATTTTTTTCTTTATTATGTATATAGTTACTATGATAGATAATAAGTGTGCTTTATATCCTAGAAGCATATCGTATATATTTACTTTTTTACAAAGCCTTTCAATTTATATATTAGTAAAACCAACAACTCTCAAATCTCACCGACTTATTTTCATTTAATCATATTTAATTTATATTTTGTTTAGAGGTCACAGAACACACTATTTTTATTGAGGGACTCTAATATATGTTTTTAAATTGTTTTATAAATAACATTTTCATTATTAAAACACTCACTGTAAATTACAACATAGAATTCTGTATTTTCGACTAGCATGTCAATTAATTGTCACTTAGCAGCCTGTGGAAAGCGCTCGGTTTCACTGCTAAAGTTTTAGTTAAATGGTTGGTGAAACATAGTTAGCTAAAATCCGATAAATGAATTTGATAAAATCTGGGATACCAAAGTTTTGCAATAATATATGAATTTACTTATAAAATTCATCGTTTCCCATGCAGTTTAAATTATTTGTTATCGCATAAGTAAGAGAATATTAAGAATATGAGTAATAAATAGTGCCAACGCAGTAACAACTTTAACATTTCATAATAAAATGCAAAAACCGATTTCTTGCTTCATATTTTCATAATGAACGCTTAAGTTATATAACAAAAGGCAACGAGTTTTCTTTGATAGTCTAACTTAGACGGGCATTTTAATGAAAACACTTATATAAGAGAATCAACATATTTATTAAATACTTAATTAGAAGCGGTATAGTTATTAGTTTAAGGATAACGTAAGATTTTATACTGTAAAGATACTTTTTAGTTCAATAAATTAGTACTTGTTACAAACGGACAAGCAAATACATATAACGTTTTTGTATTAAAAAGTAATTGCTTTTGACTTATTTAATAAGTGTTATGGATTAATGTTATATAAATTTTGTATATTAATTAACAAGAAAATTTACTTTTTCTGAATTAAATATAACATATAACCAAAAATCATTATGAGCAAATTTCTGTGCTAATTATGATCAGTAACTTAACTCATCTTCCTGCAATTCCAAATTGATGATTCTGAAGGAATACAAAAATTATATGCTAACATTAATATTTTGATAGAATCCGAAGCCATATAGCAATACAGTAATAGCCATATAGTTATAACAGCGGCGTATTGCAGTAATTAAAACTACTACATAAATATTTAATTGTCCACTCAAAAAAAAATTTCTATTAGAGAATCAATAGCACTTTGTTTGAATATCAATACGTAACAACCTTCACTTATACTAAATTTATTTATTTTAGTTTTAATCAATGATTGTAAATTAGTTAGATACAAGTTTAGGTACAATATTGCTATGTTAAACAAATCAATAATACAACAATATGTTGCAATGCATCGTACAGTTTCTTAAGAAGAATGATGAATGATCTTAATCCATGGAAACTTATTTGTAAGTTCCAGACAGGTCTGCCTTCTGAATTAATAGTTTTGAAATTCGAAAGGCGATGGTTTTAAAATATGTTGAAATAAATCTCAGTTTTAAAATTGCGCTTCTTTGATACTTATATTAAATTTGAAATTTAAATTTTTCTACAGTTACAGTATATAACACAAAATTTAAATTTTAAAACTTCTCTTTATTGTCGTTTTGTTAATAAATTGTAAATAAGCATATTAAAGGCTGATATAAGGCGTCTGAATTATTTTACCAAATATTATTAGCGAGACAAAAATGGACACACGTTTTGAATCTACAATTAAAATTATAAACATATATGTTCACAATTGAATTCGAATTCTATGCTATATTTCTGGAAGTGCAAAAAATTTAAAAGGGTACGCATAAGCTTGATCTAAAATCTGATACCCTTCTTAATTAGCAAATAGTTCAAGTGTGTAGAATAAACTATTTTATGTTGATTTACAGACAATATTGTAAAAAGTAATAAATAACAATATAATTTAATTGCTTCCGGTTGGATTTTGTTTCAAAGGATTCAATAATAACCGCCAATTTCGCGGAAACTGCTAGTGATATCGAGAATTTGAAATTCTCTACTTCAGTTTGCAAAACTTCACGTTATTTCTGCTACTATGAATTTCGTTATTATTATTATTTCTTTGTTGTAGTGAGACGGTCATTATTTTATAAATGTATACGAATAAACAGACAAATTGAGTGATATTTTTTATTATTTTACTGAATTAAAAAAGCCTAAGCAGTTACATCATCTGTATTTTGGAGAGCGCAATATTTTAATCATTAGGTCAACGTATGCGATAAATCAGTCGAGTCGTTTGTATGCGGGCGTCTGATGAATGTTAGCTATCAATATGAGCTGTTTCGTTTTGTCAGTTTAACTTCCAGCGAATGCTTCAAAACCGTGGATATATTCGGATGAAATGTAAGCATTTATTATCTGCCACAATTTAGAGAAGTTGGATAACATTCTTTCATTATGTTCAACTTAATGAATTTATATAAATTATGGCATTTTTATGATAACATCTATTTATATCCAACAATTAAGTTTTTAAGATTTTTTACTTTTTTTTGTCTTTACATCACTGTGTATAATGTTTGGTAATGTTTAAATAGACGGTAGTTATATATTTTACTTTTATATATAGCTGTTACATAACAATAATTCTATGAATTGAATATGGACCATGTAATATAAATTAGATATTTATTCATAAATAAATAGTTCACGATGAATTATCAATTAATTTCAGTGTATGTATAAATTGTGTTTATTAAAAAATCCTACTTTTCTAAGATTTTTTTTTCTGAGAAAACAAGGTGATGCTTGAATTGTACTTGTTGCTTCTTTGGCCGACAAAATATATATCATTAGAACGTTTTTTACTGAAACTTACACCACTTACTTAACATTTTAAAAGCAAAGATCTCGCCAACTGCCGTTTTTAATAAAGTCACTAGTGAGGAAAAAACTTTCTTTATAAAGACGCAATAACGGATTTAATTTACAGTGTTTCAACATATTTAGAGCAGCTTATATTGAAATCTCTGTTTCTCGCTTTTAAATTGAGGTTCGTCTTAGTCTTTGTTCCGAACATAACATGAATGAGCCTTTTGACATTCTTGTCAGTTTGTCTTTTAAGTGTTGAGTTACTTTGAGCTACCAGAAGCTATTAAATTTTTATTATGCAAAGTATTTGAATGAAAAATACTTTGCTAACGAATAAAGTGGTAGTTTAAGTTAGACCTGGTTTAGCTTAAGAGCTCTGAGTGTCTATAGAAATTGATGTATATTATACTTGAAACATAAAGGGACCCTGTCTATTTCGTTTTTTTACTCTTATTATCTTAAGATATTGTTAAACTAATTAGCTTTAAATGCAAATATGTAATAAATTAAAGTAACTACCATTTGTGTGCATTTGGATATAGTTGTCAAATATTTTGAAAAAAAGTACTTAAAAATAATATGTTTTGGTAATGTTTAATGTGGTATAACTCAATGAGATATAATGATATCCTAACATATTAAAAGTATCAATGTGATATTTCAATATATTATCTATGGAAAGATTAAAAAATGCTTACAATTTAAATTTTTAATTTCATATACGTCAAGTAAATGTCACAGAAACCGTATCATATTAATTAATACCATGACCATAGACATAATAGATTAATTATTTCTCTGTCCTGACACCTGCACGGTTCTAAATAAATGATGATTGATTGCTTTGCGCTTAATACAATGTGCCAGTGACTGTGTTAATACAATGTCTTATCAATATACCTATAGGTAACAACCAACATTTAATAGATAAAAATGTAGGTCCAGTTTACAATATGTTAGTTTTAAATTTCACCCTTTTTAGGATTTATAGTAAATTTCATATGTAATGTTAAATTTAAATCATATCTAGTAAAATATTGAACAATTATGACCTAACAATCTTTTATGTTGAAACATGTTAGTAAATAATATCTTCGTAAGCCTGACTGATCTCGTCAAGTGAATGAAACTATAACCATTAGAGTCAAAGAGTCATAATTAGACATATACTCTTTGTCAATTATCAAGCGATGTAAAATGCGATTTCTAAAAATGTACATATGCATTGATTGTAGTAACCCTTCAAACCAAACGTTTACCATAAAACTTTTTATTTTTATGACTATAAAAACATTTATTTTAATAATTTTAACTTAATGAATGTTCCCGTTAATTACGCTGCGATAAAAATATTCTTGCAGTTTAATAGCATTATTATCATCAGTTATTGTATTTATCGAGGAGTTTTCTTAAAAATGTTAATATTATAGGTTTCATGATTACTAATAATACTAAGAACACACAATTTATATATATCAAATATATATAATATAATATATATATATTCCGAGAA